>MU672735.1:15619-36463 GCA_026770625.1 Nicotiana glauca | reverse complement strand
GTATGTTTTGAAGATTGGAATGACGAAGGCATTTTGTTCTGCTATCTAAACACTTTATCCTTCGTTAACCCTTTGAGCCTTATTTATTTTCTTTCATACCCCTCCTTCGGAATCAGTAGCAAAGATTAGAAACACAGACATGGAAGATAAAGAAAAAGAAAAAAAAGAAAAAAAACAACAAAAAGAAAATAATGAGATAAAGAAAAAGAAAAAAATGAATGAAAAGGAAAATCAGAACAACGAGGAATTGGGAACTACGTTTGACCTCATTCTTCAAAGAGGATACGTAGGCGTTTCACAGCTCGGTCATAGTGTAACAAAAAAAAAACCAAAAAAATCCCCAAGCAAGAAACTGGGGCAAAAGATTGTGTTTATTATAAATAAATCTAGATTCGAAGGTTGTAAATTTTGAATCCAAATTGATTTGTTTTGAGCCTTTAATACCCTTTATTTCTAGCCTTATCCAAATCCCACATTACGGTCCAAAGAAAGACCTTTCGACCAGTCTTCAAAGGATGCCAATTCAGGCAAATGAGAGAGTCCTATCAGAATATAACACTCTGATTACCAGCAGAAAAGACTATGATCCCCAACAGAAAACAAATATGAGAGAGTCTTAGCGGTAACACCCCAATCCCCAGATGAAAAACAAATGAGAGAGTCTTACCGGTGAAAACCTTCACATGCACCATAAGGCGATTGAAAGCTGAGAGAAAAGCTAAAATGAGAGAGACTTGATAGTGAAAACCTTCGGGCACTACAAGTCGAATAAGGATTGAGAATCAGGTGGAAATCACCAAACAGAAATTGTGAAAGGCGATTAACGACAGAGGATAGGCCAAATGTGCATGTCATGACCATTGGAGTCAGTATCCACGTTTGATAGGGTTTTATTTTTCTCTTGTTAGAGAGTCATATCTTTCCTTTGTCTTTTATTCTGTTTCCTTTTATCTTTCTCCTTTCATAAAAAATTTCCCAGTAGAGTCTGTCTGGCTAGAACAAGTTAGAAATGACTTCAAAATTTGCCATCAGCTTTCCAATTATGCAAGGTGAGATCTGAGTAGAACATCTAAGTGGTATAAGCCAAGAAGGAACAAGCGCAAGGCCAGTGTCCAGAAGGATATTCCCCAGCAAGAGGAAATTGACAAAAAAAAGAAAAGGTTAATGACCTTAAGGCCAAGGCCAGTGAGACTCAAAGGTCGGAAAATGCTAGCTCCTGAGTTATGCCACGAAAAGAAGAGGGGTATCCCCGACAGAAAAGGAACTTTCAGTGACACGGATGAACGAAAAAAATGGTTCATCAGTAAAACATGCAAGATCCTCAAGCAGGGTCACTGTCATAGGAATTTGGGTGGTCAGGATACAAGTGGAAATCAACTGTGAAAGGCTTGTGAATAAAAAGTCGTCAATGAGGGCGGGGAAGCAAGAAAGGGAAAAACTATCCCCAACAAATAATATCATTCCCCAGCAAGTTTTGGAAACGCAAAGCAAGGGAAAGGAAAAAAGGGAGAAACCATCCCCAGCAGGAGTGGCACAACCACTCGCCACGCTTTAAACTAACAAAGTTTTCTTTGATCTGATGCAGGGAAAGAAAATGCTATTGATAGCAGAAAGGCCTGCAACAAGGAAGATCATCAAAACTGGGGCAGAAAAATTTCTGCCATTGTTGAAAATTTTCTCGGAGAAACGAGGAAGTCTATTCAAGACATAAGGAAAAATCCATCCCCAGCGGGAGTGGCACGATCACTCACCGCACTTCAAACTGACGAAATTTTCTTTGATTTAAGAACATGGACGGAAGCTATGTCCATCTCAAGATCTCTAGATCATATCAAGCTTTTGAGCTACATCAATCTTGGTGATCACACAATTAAGCACCTCATGTCAGGTTTTTCCACCTTCAAACAGGACGTATCAGGTTTTGTCCACCTTCAAACAGGACGTATCAGGTTCCGTTCACCTTCAAACAGTATATGGTGGGACTATCCGCCCTCGAATAGGATATCATGGGTCTATCCGCCCTCAAATAGGATATGATGGGACTATCCACCCTCGAATAGGATATTATGGGTCTATCCGCCCTCGAATAGGATATTATGGGTCTATCCGCCCTCGAATAGGTTATTATGGGTCTATCCGCCCTCGAATAAGATATGATGGGTCTATCCGCCCTCGAATAGGATATTTTAGGTTCATCCGCCTTCGAATAGGATATCTTAGGTTCATCCTCCCTCAAATAGGATATTCAATTGAATCCTTCCTTAAAAAGGACGTTTAATTTATTTTCGACCCGAGTGGTCCTGCTTGCATAAACATTGTCAAATACATTTTTCATAAATTATTGCCAAAATGCATTTTATTTCTAAAGGTTGTTAATGAAGATAATGGCTCACATGTATAACAAGCGGAATAATTTTTCATGTCTTCAGATAAAATAGGCGCCCACCTGTATAATAAGTGGAATAATTTTTGCATGTCTTTAGGATAATAGGCGCCCACCTGTATAATAAGTGGAATAATTTTTGCATGTCTTTAAAATAATAGGCGCCCACCTATATAACAAGTGGAATAATTTTTCATGTGTTTAAATAAATAGGCGCCCACCTGTATAACAAGAGGAATATTTTTCAGTCTTTACGTTTCAGGTTTTGAAACCGTAACCCACCAGAAAGCAGAAGGTTACACCAGAAAATCCCCAGCATAAATCCAAATTCAGGAGTGAGAAGGAAGGCAACAGTGGCCGGAAGAAGTTAGTCCAGGTTTCGAAGGTAAAACTATTCGAACCTCACAAGAAGGAAAGAAGCAGTCCAAGTTCGACAATCAGACGCTTACCTAGAGAATAAGAGAATTCACTTCATAACACAATTCAGGTTAGCCACAAAAGAAGCTCGCCTCAAAAATGCAAGTTAACAGTCCGAGGTGATCAACAGAAGCTAGGCACAATAAATAAATAAAAAAGAGGCAAGAAGTCAGTCCAAAATGCAGAAGCTGATGAAAATGGGGCTGCCCAAGACATGGTCAAGAACTCAAGCCTAGTCCTGATCCAGAAAGCCGAAAAAGATTGAACTAGCACCTACAACTAGCAAGTATCAAGGTTCAAATTTAGAGTCTGCATGAAGCACCAAACAGTACTCAAGATCAAGCTTCACAAGACTTATAGAGAGGAATCTTGTAACTAGTAGCTCATAGTCTTAGTTAGTCTTTTTCATGTTTTGATTTTTGATGTAATAGCAGGACCACAGACCGGAACCTCGACGGAACGGAACCTCGACGGAACGACACCTCGACGGAACGGCACCTCGACTGACTCTCCACCTCGGCATACCCCATATTCTCTCTCACTTCTGAACTACACGTGGCTTGATTCCTTTATAGCCAAGGATATGTAGGCAGCTCAGATACCAGGGCTCAGTCACATCTTCTTCCCTTCTCTTTAGTTTAATCTCTCTGAACAAGGGTCGGGTCAAAACACATGTCTAGTCGTTCTTTGTCTGAAAACTCTTTGTGTTTCCAGTCAAAGAGGGGCAGTTGTAGACGCANGGTTCCGGGCAAAGAATAATATTCGGGTTCAAACTACCCGATTTTAGGCTTAATTTTCGGACCTAGCCCATAATAACCCGAGTCCACCGCACATGGGGAACACGGACAAAACACACCCATCTCTCTACCCATAACCCATGTGACCCCCTCTAGACAAAAACAAAACAACCCATACAATACACAACACATGCAAAGCACGACACAGACAAAGAATGAGGGGCTCACGTTTAACGTGGAGGACACTGTTCGGTCTTGGCTTCATTTGAAAATATACAATGCACATATGCAGATATAGGGATAAAAAACGGGAACGAAAAAGACATTGGAGGGGAGGAATTCTATATTGTTTTCGTGTGGAATAAACGAGAGGGTAACAGACATATAGAGAAGATACACGGTGGACGCTCGCGGGCTTCATTTTTTTTCACGCTACTGTTTATCGTCTTCTTCATTGTTGAAGAAGACGAACGACCAAGAAGCTCCGTCGATCCCAGCCCCGTCCCCGTTCCTGCGTCGGCGTCGTCCAGCAACACCAACGTCGACCAACTCCACCATCGAACACCACTGCTCCACCTTCGACCAACTTCAGTCCGTCGACACATACCAGCCCCACGTCGTCCAGCAGCGACCAGCATACCACAAACCAGTCGACTTCACTGCCAGCTCCATTTCCGTCGACCACCTGAACCCGCGACTTCCCATTCCGCCGACCAACAGCCTTCTGCCGCCAAACGACCAAAACTCCATCGCCTGAACCCTATAACCTCTACACGAACAAGCCCGTCGCCCAGCGACCTCATTTCAATGACACTCACACACGCACAACAACCCTTCTTCCTCGCTTGAAGAACAGATCGAGTAGCAAAAAAAACGAGTAGGGAACGGAAACTGAGATTCGAGGTTCAGGTAGACGCCGGTTCGAGTTCGGGTCCGGTGAGGTCGTCANATAAAATATTTAGTTTAGGCCTAATATAGCTATCTCAACTAATTTTGACTCTTTTACTTTATTTCTACCTTAAAATGAAAAATAGCAAAAAATATAGTTTTATTAATGTTTTGTAGTCATTTTAAACATAAAAAAAATACAAAAATAGTACTTCATATTTTTATCTTTATATAAAAACAAAAATTACAAAAAAAATAATTTTATTAATGTTTTGTAGTCATTTTAAACTTAAAAAATACAAAAATAGTACTTTATATTTTTATCTTTATATAAAAATAAAAATTACAAAAAAATAATTTTATTAATGTTTTGTAGTCATTTTAAACTTGAAAAATACCAAAAAATTGTTTTGTTTCAATTGTTAGTCTCATTTTNTACCAGCCCCACGTCGTCCAGCAGCGACCAGCATACCACAAACCAGTCGACTTCACTGCCAGCTCCATTTCCGTCGACCACCTGAACCCGCGACTTCCCATTCCGCCGACCAACAGCCTTCTGCCGCCAAACGACCAAAACTCCATCGCCTGAACCCTATAACCTCTACACGAACAAGCCCGTCGCCCAGCGACCTCATTTCAATGACACTCACACACGCACAACAACCCTTCTTCCTCGCTTGAAGAACAGATCGAGTAGCAAAAAAAACGAGTAGGGAACGGAAACTGAGATTCGAGGTTCAGGTAGACGCCGGTTCGAGTTCGGGTCCGGTGAGGTCGTCAAGTTGTCAAGGTTGACGCTCGAAACTCCGGTGCTGGTTCTGTCAATTTTTGGTCAGTTTTCTTGCTTCCAATTATTCCGTTCGGAAATATTATTCATGATTATAATGTACCATTTGATCGATTTGTTTGTTTGAAGTATTATTCATGAGCTTAGCATGAGTGTAATGTGTTGTGGATGCATTTTTTAGTTTCTGTCATTTTTTGCTCTAAAAAGTTAGAAGGCATGCCTTGGTTGCGGAGTGGTTCATGTTTTTGTTTCTTATAGAAAATTTACGATCCCAAAGATCTATATGAGATGATAACGTGTTTATTTTGTTGTATAATTATCAACACACAAGGTTAATTTGCTGTAAAATGAAAGGTTTATGATAATGTATTTATTTTAGTGATTATGTGTTTGTGGAGAAAGATTAATGTGCATTGTTCATGCGTTGTCTAGTCTTTTAAAAAATGGAAAGTTCACCGCATGGATTAATTCGAGTAGCGTCATTTGGGTTGTTAGACATAAGACTAAAATTAGCCTTGCTTTTTAACGATATTTGTTTGGTTTTGACAGTATATGAGCTAAGTTGCTAAATTCCAGCAGAACGTTAACATTTTGTTAAGTTCTTTCTTGGGTGCATTTCATGTAACCCGTTTATAATAAATTAGGATTTCTCTTTTTTAGAGACAAATAAAGTAGAGAATCATAGTCGCTTTTAGGTTTGCCTGTAAATAATAAATGAGACGAGCCTCGCCAAATAAAACGCACAAATTGCGGGGCCCTCCTAAATGTATATATTTAAATACTTAGACTTCGGGATGAACCGTTTATCGAATTGAACGGCCTTCCCCAAAATAATAACGCGTTAGTCACTTTAGGCGCGCTTTTAATAATTTACTTTCCTAAACACGGGTGCACATTTATGTGACCCAAATCCAAATCTCAACGGAGTCAAAATGTGTCGATAATCACGGGTACATTGATTATGACGTGGTTCGAGATGCATTTTCACGACGTTGCAATTCTCTTTTAAAATAATAAATAATAAAAGCGGTTTATTATCCTTTAAATAATAAATGAGTCGAGCCTCGCCAAATAACACGCAAATTGCGGGGCCCTCAAAGATGGTTATTTTAAATGCTTAGGTTTCGGGACATGCCGTTTAGCTAATTTTACGGCCTTCTCAAAAATAATAATGCGTTAGTAGCTTTAGACGCGCATTTAATAATGTTATTTCCCTAAACTCGGGTGCACATTTATGTTACCCAAATCCAAGTCCCAACGGAGTTGAAATATTTCAATAACCACGGGTACATTGATGTGACATGGTTTTAGATGTGTTTTCACGACGTTGCAATTCTCATAAAATAAAAATAATAATAATAAAAGCAGTTAAAGGTTAAAGTTTGCACATAAGTTNCTGTAATACAGAGTCAATCTTTTCCTCGATTCGGGATTCAACCGGTGACTTGGGACACCATTAATCTCCCAAGTGACGACTCTGAATCTTAATAATAAATCCCGTTTTGATTGTCCTTTAATTGGAAAAACTCCCTTTACCACGCCCTTCGCAGGGTGCGGTAGCGCCAAAAAGAGGTGTGACAGTCGCTACGCACGGACTCGCATCACCTAGTGCGTACGTAGCCCCCGAATGCAATGACAAATAATTCAATTGTTATACCTATGGGGACAATTCCCTCTTATAAGGTTATAAAGGAGACTCACCTCGCTCCAAAGTGCACTTCCAATATCAAGAACAAGCCCAAGCCCTTAATTCGGAGCCGAACGATCACAAACTAGTTAAAATAAGTAAGAACTAGTCAATAAAGGCTTACAAGGTCGAATTCTAACTATTTAAGTAATTTCCCAACTTTTTCCACAAGTTTTCTAAATTCTGACCCCGGGCCCACGTGCCTGGATTCCAATATTTTTCGAAGGAAATTGTTCTCTACAACCTAAGGATTGACTCGCACATAATTTGCCTGCTGCTCCCACTTGATAATTGACTCACACATAATTTGAAAACCCTTTGACATGTATTCCGCTTCCAACTCTTTCTCATGCTTAGCTTTTATAGCTAACTCATACTGGTGAACAAATATCCTAAGAGTGCTTTGACGGGTAATATATCCATCAAAGAACGCATGCATCCCCTCACTTCTTTGCATAGATAGCATATCACCCCAAAAATACACATCAAGGTACACATGAACCCATTTTTCCTTCTTAGAGTAAAGCTTGTTGAACCAATTCCTTGTATGCAAATTATACCTTGCAATATATTCTGTCTACTTTCTCTCAAAACTTCAACAGTAATCCTATCAAGGACCATGGATTTAAATTTTGCACATGCAATTTTAGAAGGAAGAACACCACTTAAGTAAATAGGCAACCTTGAGAATATATGCCAAATACAATACCTATGTATTATATTTGGCATCACTTCAGCAATGGCTACCTTAATGTTCTGACACTGATCAGTTATGATTGCATCTAGATGAACATTTCCCATGGCATCAAGCCAAGTTCTAAAAACTAATTTGTAACTAACGATATCTTTATGAGACATGAGAGCACATCCTAGTAAGATGAACTGTCTATGGTGATTGATGCCGACAAATGAAGCACATGGCATATTATATCGATTCACAAGGTATGTCGTATCAAAGCATATCGCATCATGGAATTGCTCATAAGTTGCCTTATAGTGTGAATGCACCCGTACCACATTTCGCAGCCTACCAATATTATCAACGTCAATTGAACAGAAAAACTCTCTATCCTTTACTTGGATTTCACGAAAAAGGTTGAGCAGTGACTGTGCGTCCCCTTCTTGCATTTCAACATTCCTACTCTTCAAAATATAATTTCTACAATCCTTTGGAGTGCAACCCAAATTTTGTTGTCCACCACGTTGAACCTCATCAAGTCTAATATTTTTGGAGGGTCTAATGCCAAATAGATCGTGAGCTACAAGATCCCTCTTCAAAGAATTACAAACAGGCCTATGTCTAGCCATCAGGCGCGATACGGATGGGAGCAAATCATGATTGTGATCGTGAACGGCCTTAGAGACCTTCCAACAATCAAAATCATCCAAAACAGCAGCTAGCCTAGCTTTACAATTGTTACTTTTGGTGGTAAACTTAATTTTGTGAATCCTAGTCCTATCACAACAGTAGGTTATATACCTGCCAGTGTCACCACCCTTCTTGTTGGAATTTCTTTTGATGACGGAGAATCCTCTCAGTCGTGCATGTTCTTTGTAGAATGCAAACAAAGTATCTTTATCTCTAAATCATTTTCCAGAGATTGGACCTACAACCACATCCTCTTCAGTGAATTCATTCTCCATTTCCTAATCAACATCGCATAACTCTAACTCATTTTCTAAAACCTGCTCCTCATCATCGTTAGCTTCTCCCTGATATTCTCCACTGGCTTCTTCTTCATCATCATCGTCTAAGTGCACAACATTGTTGAAACTGTCGTGAGAATCAACATCGACCCATTCGTATTCATTCAACAAACTATCGTCTGATGTCATCCCTAAAGATATGTACAACTCATCCCTAACTCGATCAAACCTATTATCTTCGTTGATATTCATGGTTGTTGTATTTATGTTATGTTCATTTGGATTCATATTTTATTGCACCGTCAAATTTTCTTGGTTTGAATCCATTTTTAGAGAAGGAGAAAGTGTCCGCTGGCTTAGGGATAGGCAAGGAGGAAAGTGTCCACTGGTTTAGGGTTTGGTAATGAGAACGTATACAAAATCGTATACCGTATTTGTTTTTAAGAAAGGAAGAAAATACAATATTTTGTTAAAAATACGTATAATTTGTATAAAATACACACAAATACATGGGAAATACATAAGACTCTTCATCTCCCAACATTTAATTTTCGCTACTTCAAGACTTGGAATTTAATTTTGGGTTTTGGAGGGAAAAATTTAGGCTAGTTAGTTAGAGGATCATTTATGTATTTTCACTGGTGTGGCCAAAGTTAGGTCACGCCAGTGTGGTCGTTTAGCATCTCCCAAATGTTAATATGGCCAATTTTATTGTTAATCGATATTGAAGGTTAATTTCTTAGCTCCCACTTGTCCATAGATTTAGGCTTTATTTTTTCAAAAAAAATATTGAAAACATTGTTTTTATGAAATATGATCATGTTTTGGAGAAGAAAAAAATTCAAAAATTTTCAAATTCCCAAAAATTGATTTAGGTCACTTTTTGGGTGAAATTTTTTCTTCCACTCATAAAACTTCAACTTTTCTTCAAATAAATGCATGTCCAAACATAAGTTCAACTTTCAAAAATTATTTTTCAACACAACTTCAAAAACTCTTTTTTTAAAGTTTCAATTAAATTTATGTCCAAACACTAGCTTAATATGTATGAAAATAGACAAAATATCAATTAAAGTATACCAAAGGAAATAGCAATTTTACAAAACTAAGCTACTCATTTGCTAGATTATAAATATACAGTATGGACCATAATAGTTTTGTCTTATTGGGAGGGCGTCTTTACAACACTTTTTCATCGTTTCCAAAAGAATCGGATCACTCCACTAGCGGCGGACTTGAGGTCTTTCACTTTCCTTGCTTTTTGTCGCTAATAAAAACCAAACATGCATTCTTTATTTAGAAATCATTGTATTATTAATCTTTTTTGGATAAAATAATGACAAAAATACATTCACTAACTTACAACCTGAGTATGTTCTAATACCCTTTTTGTTCAACCTTTGCTAGAACTAGAAATGCGTGTTTCTTTTAAAGCCTTTATTTTTTTTTGCTGTTGTTAAAAAGTTCAGATACATTCGGTTAAGCTTTTGTCAGGGAGAAAATCAGTGTTTTTGAATCGAAGGAAGTGACTTGTCATGAAGTGACTTATACTCGGCAATGGGCATCACAAACATATTCCAAATTTCTGAGCTGCTGTATATGCATACTTTATGTTAGAATTTTTTTTTGCTTTTTCTTTTTCTTTCTTTCTACATTGTGATTGTTGTGCAGGAAGAGGGGAGAAAAGTAAGTGCCTATGGAAATAGAGGAAGTACCAGCAGCACCACAAGGGGCACCTGTTCTCCCGCTAGCACTAGCACATATTCATCGCTTGACAATAGACGAGATACAGGCTTTCACAAATGGATTGGAGAACCAGATTGGGCAAGGAGGGCAGGGAAGGGTCTTCCGGGGACAAATGCACCACCAAACCCGGACCTAAACGAAAGACCTATTGCTATTAAGGAGTACTCAGACACATCAGGACCACATGAAACAAATCATTTGTCCCCGTTTCAACACCCCAACATCATTGGGCTGATAGGTGTGTGTGAGACAGACGACAAATTCTATATGTTTACGCCGTATATGGCAAATGGAGATCTACTCTCCAGATTCCGAGGTAAATTTCAGACTAAGTATCTATTTAAAATAATTTTATACTCTTCATTTTTTGAGCTCCATTTAATATTGCATATTATTGTTGCATTGCTCCATATGAGGCTATTCTGACTCATTAAATCAGAAAGACAAGGGGCAAAAAGAAGTGCTGTAGGTTTTACATCTGATAGAAGGAAGTTGAAGATGCAATCCCTTATGCTACACTGTGCAGCTGCATCTCAACTTTGGAGCATCTTTCTTAATATGTTGGAGGTCGAGTGAGATTTACAGCGTTTAGTAAAAGAAGTACTTTGTGCTAGCAATTGGAAGGCTGAGCACATAAAGAAAGAAGATTTGATAGGTCATACCTGGTTGCATCTAGCGGACCATTTGGAAGGAAATAAACCTATGAAGTTTTGAAAGAAAAAAGGACTCACAGTCTAGGTTGAAATTTAAAAATATTCGTCTTTTAGCAGCTTGGTGTAAGCTTAATATGTTACCTGAGTTGGACAAATTGTTGTAGTGGAAAGTTATCTGCAGTGCAACAAAGGAGAAACAAAAGAAAGAAATCAAAGTGCGGAGAACATAAGAGAGGAGGTAGGTAAAAATTAAGTGAAAAATGAGACAATGTTAACACCTGATATTTCAGACCCCTGAGTAGACATTTTTCTGCAAACATAGAGCTAGAGAAACAACTTTTGCAGGGCTTTTGTTGCTTCAGTGCCTTGTTTTTTACCACTTCACTAATCTAGGTGAGACATTAAAGGGCCTCATAAACAGTTTCAGATCATTGAGATGTATACTTGTATAGCTGACGTTAGCAGTTAATTAGTTAGTTGCTTAGCTGTCAATTAGGTGGTATTAGTCAGTCAGATAGTTACCGATATTTTGGTATAGTTAGCTACGTGTATATATATACTGATGAAGTGTTAATAAAAATCAGTTTTTCAAGTTCCCCAAATCAGACTCTCAGTTCTTCTCTCTTTTCATGTGAGATATCCAGATTTCTCCATTGGAGCTAATCTCAGGCTCAAATTGTTGCTCCATTTTACTAGTAGTTTAACAAAGATACTAGCCTGATGCAACTCAATCTCCAAACAAAACATTAAGTGTCCTCTTTCCTCCGCAGGGGCTCTCATCTCGTAAATATGGTTCTCCTCAATTGTTTTCCTCTCCACACCCCTCACTCACCTTGACACCAACCTTTCCTATGTTGCAGAACATCCAACCACTCCACCACTCACATTAAGAGAACTGGCAAAGACAGCCTCAACCTAAAATTAAGTTATGGCATCATTGGGTTCCTTCGCAAACATGGGGCAACTTCTCTTACGATGTTATAGCACTAGGCTTGACACTAGGATAGCTCTATCAAGCTATGTTGGTCGGACTCTCGGACTCTCCGAAAATATCGATGGGTGCGTGTCAGATCCTCCAAAAATAGTGAGGATCCGACACGGGTGCGACAGCTAATACATATGATCTTCCACTCCCAATTATTTGTCTTGGTAGTTGGTATCTATCGTCGAAAGTACATAGTAAAGCTAAAAGAAACTGAATGATTTCAAAAACATTGAAACTAGCATTAGACAACAACAGGGAAAAAGCAAAATCTATTATTTTAATGCATAAAGTTACAACATTTATCTTCAGAATGTGCAAGTTGAGCTTTCTAACAAGTTTCACTTAAATGAATTCATAAAGCAATTTTTTTCCAACTCTTGACAGGTTTAGGTTGGGGAGAAATTGCTAATGTCCTAAGGGGAGTTGCAACGGGGCTGCAACAGTTGCACAGACAAGATCCCTGCTGATTTACAGGGATTTAAAAACTGCCAACATACTTTTGGACGACGTAACTATACTTTCTTAAACTTATTTGTTTTCTATATTTATGTGCTGATTGATAAAACTTACATGCAACATTTGAATGGAGTTCTGTGTGACTTTGGGACAGTGAAACTAGCTACAGGCACAGAAAATGATAGTCGTTTCAATTTTGGATATGCTGACCCTTTTTATGTAGCTCATGGTAAGGATACTTTTTGTTGTAGATATTTGCTAGATGTTTTTTTTTTTTAATCTCAAAAACATCATGTTTTTGCTAAACTATCTATGATAATATGTAGGTATAGCCTCAAAAGAGGTCGATATTTACAGTATGGGGATCATAATTCTACATTTGGTCAGTCAATGGGAAAATGTTACTGTAAGACAGAGACTGGAGGACAATAGCCAGATTAAGAAGTTGAAGCAGTGGCTTGGAAAGGAAAAAGACAATTCCGCAGATGAGGAGGAGTATAATTTTATTTTTTGGTGTGAAGAAAAAAACAAAAGGAAAGGGCATGTTGTCCATGAGCACGAGTCTCCATAAAATCAATGGCCTAAAGCCAATTTTTAATAAGATACCTTATACTTTTTTATTAGTATATATACACACATATGCAGAAAAAAAGTCAGTGTTGCCATTTTTTTCCTACATGTTATTTAAAGTATAACATTCTTAAATGATAAAACCTTTAACTTCACATAGTAGTATTATTATCTATATTAGTAAGAGATAACTTAAATAAATAAGATGTTAGACATGTATTTTCAATATGTTACCTTTGATATTGTTGTAAAAAAAATATTTACTAATATGAAGATTTAAGTAATTTAATTCAAACTTCTAAAGTATTTTTAGTGTTAAAGAGTAGATAATCTTTCTTTCTTTCGTTCTTTCTTTCTTTCTTTTGTCCAATTTTTTTTGTACTTTATTTTGGTAAAATTTAATATTGTCTAAGTTGAAATAAAATCATAAAATCCATTATTAAGAAATTTTGGAAATCTAAATCAATGCGTCCCTAATTTCCTACTCGAGCATTCTCAATCAAATTTTATAGAGTCTCAATTAAAATAAAACGGCAACTAGTGAATGTATTATTTAGTTACCCGATATGAATGAAGTTGGTTGAGTAACACGTTTATAGGACAGTGATCTATAAATACTTGTTCATAATTAATCAATACGACTCAACAGAACTGGTGGCTTAAAACTAAAATATAATAAAAGACGCTGAAATTTCTTTCTTAAAATTCACATATCGAGACAAAAAAAAGTGTGAGAGAACAACATATAATATGTGGTTTATGCGCACGTTATATGGAATTGAACTATCTCCTATAAAAAAATATAGCATTAAGTGAAAATGGTAAAATGGTTAAGCCTATAATCGATCTTGTTTTAAATCTTATGACACGTGTTTCGTGGATTTCTTAGTTTAAAAAAGTGAGACACAAATGAATTTGCTTTCTGATGTATGGATCAATCAAATTTGACAAAAAAAAAATAGCTAATTTAGAGAATCTGAGTTGAAATTAAAAAGTAAAATAGTAAAAAATATGAATTAAGAAAGAAAGAAAAATAAAATTGCCGAGAAGATAAATATATTATTTAATTTAGCGGGAGAAATGTTTTATCCTAACTCATTCAATATTACCTTTACCAAATTTTAAGAAAATTTAAAATATTTTATTAATAATTTTATGAATATAAATGACATATATAATATTATAATATAGCAATACTTTATATTTTTGGGGCCTTAAATATTTGGGGGCCTAAGGCAAAAGCTAAATTTGCTTTACCTTAGAGTCGCCCTTGTCCATGAGACACTTATAAGCAATGGATGCAGCAAGAAGGATGCGAGAGCAATAACACAACTGGGATTGGATTGTGTCCATCGTGAGCAGAGTTTGCGTCCAACCATTGATCAAGTAATTGATGTCTTACAGCGATTGAACCAGAGGCGTGGGTGTCTAGCAATTTTTTGAACAAAGAAACCAGGAAAGACTTTAGCGACACATCTATTTTGCCAGTTTTTGTAATTAACGCATTACTTTTTGCAATCGAGACAGAAAGATTTGAGATTGATTCTGAAATTTCACACAGTTTGAGATTCATAAGTCAGTTTTTTCCCGAAAGTAGACAAGAAAAGTATTAACACTTGAACAAGGAATGAAGAAATCCAGATCAGATCTATACTTACCTTTGTGAACAACAGAGATTGAGAGGAGAACGAGGATGTCCCTAAGTAGATAGGTAGGAGAACTGGTCACCCACCAAACTACTCCTATCATATGTTGCCACGTCATTAATATTAATTAATTTAATAATTATAGTAAAACAAAACTTTGCCATTATTGAAGGGTAAAAAGTGGAAATTTGCACCGTTACTAGTCTGTCTAAATTGGCGGTGTCCTATAGAAAAAGGTTTTTTTTTATTTTTTTCGAAAAAGGGTTCAAAATACTCCTAAACTATTGAAAAAAATTTAAAAATATGCTTCATTCACCTATTTAGCTAAAAATACTCTTTCATCCGCCTTTAAAATACTCGTCATCCACCTATTTAGCTAAAAATATCCCTTCATCCACCTTTTTTGTTTACTTATGCCCTTTGACCTTAGGTCAATGTTGAATTTAAAATAATTATTATTTTTTTTGTAAAACTTAAAAAAAAAACATTTTCATTTTTTGAAACTAATGCACCAGTAGTAATTTAGTAAAGGCTTCTTCTTCTTCTTCTTCTTTTTTTTTTTTCAGATTTTACAAAAAAATATTTCTTTTTATTTTTTTCAGTTTTTTAAAGCATTTTTTTTTCTAAAAACTGGAAAAAAATGTTTTTAATAAAATATTTTCATTTTTGAAAAATATTTTTTTAAAGGCTGAAAAAAATAATAAAAAATATTTTTCAAATACGAAAATATTTTGTTGAAAATATGTTTTTCAGTTTTTAAAAACGAAAATATTTTCTTAAAAAAATATTTTTTTTTCTATTTTTACAAAAATTTTCCAGTTTTTACAATAAAATAACTGAAAAATATTTTTTTTTTGTAAAACTGAATTGTTTTTTATAAAAACTGAAAACACAAATAAGAAGACTTTACTAAATTAATGGACTATTGGTGCATTAGTTTAAAAAAACGAAAATATTTTGCAAAATATTTTTCTTTAAGTTTTACCAAAAGAATAATAATTATTTTTAATTTAGCATTGACCTAACGGTCAAAGGGCATAAGTGAATCAAAAAAGAGGATGGAGGGATATTTTTAGTCCAATAAGTGGATGAAAGATATTTTTAAACTTTTTCCTGTAGTTTAGGGACATTTTGAACTCTTTTCCGTATCTTCTTTAATAGTAACGTGGTCCAGTTTTAGTGGTTGAAAATTCATAAAAAATGAAGTGTACCCAGTCTATATGATGTGTTAAAAAATATTATGGGGTCGTTTTGTAGGATGCATTAGGTAAAATAATGCATGCATTAGTTTTGTGTATTAATAATACTTTATTTTGGTACACTTTTTGAACCTATGCATTAGTTATGCAAGTATTAGTTATACACTCTATTTGGTATTATTCTATGCATAACTAATGCATAAGAAACCATGGCATTAACAATGCAATGGATTTTAATGCATGCGTTAACTTAGTTAAAGACAAAATTATCCTTCAAAATTTATGCTTGATTAAAATATGTTATTATATCCCTAGTAAATAAATAAAATTTATGCTTGAAATAATCTAAAGCGTGATAAATAAAATTATATCCCTAGTAAATAAATAAATACTTAGCATTTTTTTTAATAAATAAATTAAGTTCTACACTACAATATATGTGGACAAATTAAATAATTTTTTAAAACTTTTTTTATATAAAAACATTCATCAACATATGTTTTTTAAAAAAGATAAAGTAATGGACTAATTATGAGGGTATTTTTATAAACAAACAATTTATTTAGAAATTGTACAATATTTTAATACATTAAACCAAGCAATGGATAAGAAATATCTCAGCATAACTAATGCAAGCATTTCTAATACCAGCATTACTAATGCACCATATTCAGCATTATTCTTATACACTCTACCAAACGACCCCTATGTATACTAGTAGTTTCCAATGCAAATAGAGAAAGAAGTCTTTTCGGTATAATATGAAGCAAAAACTAGCTTAGATAAATCAAATTTGAGAAATTAAAAATTAAAAAAAAATTACTTACCGTGTATACTACTTACTTCATATTCTTAAAGATATTCGTATGACTTATAAATTGTAGTATTAAAAATTTGAGACTGTTCCCTTTTATTTTCAAAATAATTCTAAAAAATAAGTGGACCTTTTAATATGCAATAATGACGTGAAAATAGAAAAGAAATGCTTTACCCATAATTGACTAGTTAAAGTGAAATTTCACCACCAGTGTGTCTAATCTGGATGTCGTGGGATTCTCGCGGTGGGGATTGATCTTACAAAAAATCATTCAGCTTGAATTAGGTAAATGCGTCCGCAAAATGCTGTCAAGATTTGGTTAAACTCTTGATAGATCTGTGATCAGATTTGGATGGTTGCGGTTAGAGGTGTACATAGGTCGGGTAGGTTTGAATTTTTCAATTATCAAACTAAATCAATGGTGTTGGGTTTTTAAATTTATAAACCATACCAAACCAATAAAGTTAAACTTTTCAATCTCGGATTTTTGGGCTTTTTTTTGGGCAAAGTCTTCATAGCATAAAATATGTAATTTGTTCTCCAAATATTTCTTAAGTCCTAGTAAAATGCAACTATATAATATATTTTCCAAAAAACTAACACAATAATATGAGATAAGTCATAGCATTATACTAAAATATTCAATAACAAAAATAAAATAATAAAATTACATAAAACAAATATTACTAATTAATATGCTATAATGAAAATTAACATAATCTAAAAAGATTATATAGGTCATGCTAAAATGAGTATAACTAATAAGTACTAATATTAATTACATAACTAAGCATTGTGAGCACGTGATTTTTGCCCTATATGAATTACTCCCATAAAATATCAGAATTTTTTCCAATTTTTGCAATTTTATAGGAATATTCGTAGAATTTTGTTAATTATTTGCATTATTGTGCATATTTAAATTCCATTAAAAATAAAAAAAAATATCATGCATTGAATTTAGATTTGTTCACATTTTAGGATTAATTAAATATTTGCTTTATTAAAAAATAAAATCACAAAAATGACTCATTTTTACATTCTTATCTTTAAAATTTTGGATTATTAATTTTTCTCTTTAAATTTAGGATCAACTAATTTTTATAAACATTATAGTTAGATAATTAGCTTAATTTTACAATTTGAATTAATTTTGGAGTTTAATTTAGGTTTTTAATTAATTAAAGAAAGAAAAGAAAATTAAAAAAACAAAAACTGGTTTTAATTTGAATTGGGCCAAGCTATTTTAAAAGCCCAAATTTTTCTCTATACCCACACCAAACCGGGTCGACCCGACCCGACCCAACACCCAACAATCCTAACCTTACAAAACCTAGAAGTCAAATACTTAGATAGCCACTTAAACTTGGCAAGTTTTATAACATAGCCTTATGAACTTATGGAGTAACCAGATAGACACTTATGCTTGGCAGATATGTGTCTTTTAAACACTAGTGTCCATGAAAGCAAGTGTGTGAAACACACTTGCGAATGATGTGCAAAGTAAACACACGTGGCAACACCCGATTAAAACGACTCATTTCCTTTTTTTACCCGCCCCGTTTTTTAAAAAATCCACAACCCGACCCTTATTTTCATTTTTTTCTAGTTTTTTTTTTAAATCTTAGTTTTTAAAAAACAAAAATATTTTTGTTAAAAAATAAAAAAAATAAAATTTCTGTTTTTACAAAATTTGTTTTTTCGATTTTTACAAAATAAAATTCTTTTAAAACTGAAAAAATAAAAAAATTAAAAAATTTCAAAAACGAAAATATTTTGTTGAAAATATTTTTTTCAGTTTTTACAAAACGAAAATATTTTGTTAAAAAACGAAAATATTTTTTTTCTGTTTTTACAAAAAAAATCAGTTTATACAAATTTGTTTTTTCAGTTTTTACAAAAAGAAAATCTTTAAAAAACTGAAGAAAAAAAAAACATTCTTCAAAAACGAAAATATTTTGTTGGAAATATTTTTTTCAGTTTTTATAAAACGAAAATATTTTGTTAAGAATTGGTTTTTTTTTTCTTTCAGTTTTTACAATTTTTTTCGTTTTTACAAATATGTGTTTACAATTTTTACAAAAAAAAATATTTTGTTTAAAAAATGATTTTTTCAGTTTTTACAATTTTTTTGCAAAATCTTTTCAATAACTACACAGTTCAAAAAAACCAAGGTACAAATAAATAATATAAAATGAGAAACTGGTTAAATAAACAAATCTCTCACGCGCTTAAAAACGTCTTTCATACACGTAGTTTGCCATATCAGATCTTGTGTTTAAAAGACACATATATGCCAAGTATAAATATCTATTTGATTACTCCATAAGTTCATAAGGCTATCTTACAAAACTTGCCAAGTTTAAGGGGCTATCCAGGTATTTTGGGGGGAGGGGGTTGTTACACTTTGAGGAAGTAGCACAACTTTTCAACAAAAATAGAGAAACCCATCCCCTCCTATTATCATCTTCTTCATAGTCACAACACAACAATAACAAGAAAGAACGGGGCATTTGCATCTATACCCGCTTTTGTATCACATTTTAACTTATGCCCGCTTTACAAAAAAAATTACAAGTGTACTCGTTTTTTCACATAACTTCAGCACACGGGGCTGAAGTAGCAAAGGCAATTACACAAACTTCACCATTTTAGTATACGGGCCTGAAGTTCAGCTGAAGTTTTTGTTTTGTAACTCGCAAACTTCAGCTCTAAGTTTTTATTTAGTAACCCAAAAATGTGTTCATCAAGGAACATTTTAAGGACGGGATATGAGTCACTTGTTTTGAGATCTTAACAGTTTCTCTTTTTTCCTTATCGCTTTGATCTGCATGTGAAAATGGTTTTGCCATTTTGCTGCAGAATCTAAATGATACAATTGATAGTTCAAAGCTCCAAGAAATGTTCCAGAAGTTTGGAAATATCTCTTCCAGCAAAGTTGTCGTTTCTGAGGATGGAAGGAGTAAAGGATATGGCTTTGTCCAGTTTGAGACCGAGGACAGTGCAAACGCTGCTGTTGAGAAGCTCAATGGATTTGTAGTTGGAGCTGAAGTTTGTCAGTTACAAAAGAAAAATTTCAGCTTTTTGTTTAGTAACCGGGGAGCTGAAGTTTTCCGGTTACTAAACAAAAACTTCAGCTTCAGTAATTTTTGTTTAGTAACACGAAAACTTCAGCTCTAGTGCCGAAGTTGGTTAGTAGGCATGTTGCTACTTTCACATTTGACATTGTTTGACTTAGGTAGGGATATCCATCCTTGGATTTAATATTTGTGTGAATGAATTATATGTTCTATCAATTCCACGTATCTTCTTTCACAAAAGAAGAAGAAATATATCCGTGTATCTCAGAACCTATCCTGGAGCATTCTTATAAGGCAATGTTGTTTCCTTTTTTATTTTTCTTCCCTTTAATTGTGGGTAAACCTCTTCAGGTAGCAACAAAAAAAAATGATGGAAAGAGACAAAAAATCGACTGGAGATTTGGATTAAAAAAACGGAGCAAACCAACTCTAAAAAAGATGAAAGAAGATAAAATAGGTATTGAGGTCGGAGATTTGGAGTTGAAAATAGAAGAAGAAGAAGGAGGAGGAGGAGGAAGAGAAGGAGGAGGAAGAGGAAGACTGAATTTTTTTTAAAAAATAGGTAAAAGTTAAAAGTTTAAAAAAAAATGAGTATAGGTTAAATGGGGGCGACCAATAGAATGCCGGTGCAATTTTTCTGAGAGCTTCAACCGCACAGGACAGAAAACGAGCCCCCTTCCTGAAGTTCATCTTCCTCCGTACACCCCTTCCCCATAGGTTCTGCTCCCTTCTTCAACCAAACGACTTCTGCTTCCTCACTCGATCTCAACCACAGTAGCCATCAACAACCTTCTCACTCGATCTCAACCACAGTAGTCCGGAACCAAAATATTGTTATTTTGGACTCAAAAGACACAAATAAGTGTAAAAAAAAAATAACAATTATATATACAACGCCAGAAAACCCGGCGTTGTATAATAACGGTAACTGAACCGTTAATATACAACGCCAGGTTTTCTGTCGTTATATAAAAAAATTCTGACACACCTTATATAACGCCATAAAAAGTGCCGTTATATCTTTTTTCCTGGCCTCCACGTGCTTTCCCAGTATATTCTTCATCTTCTTACAATATTTTTTTGTTTCCATTAGACTTTTTAGCTTATTTCAACCCAAAACCAACACTATTCGGTATTCTGTCCCCC
>MU672735.1:0-13017 GCA_026770625.1 Nicotiana glauca | reverse complement strand
TTTTATTTGATTACTATATGATGTGTATCCTTTAATCATGTATAGATAATAGATTGTGTTATATTTCTGCACACTATATTAAATAATAAAACACAACTAATATTTATTAAGTCAATATAATATATTAGATCATAATTTATAAGGTTAATATTTTGTCAAATTATCCGCACATCGCGCAAGTTCTTATACTAGTATAAAAGAAAAAGAAATAACTATAAACCAAAGATCCACTTAATATAAGAAAATTATAAGAATGCTTAAGCCACATAATTTGATAAGAGAGTTGATTGACATTAGAAGGAGCAACTTCTGTAACCTAGCAAAGATACAGAGACATTGTGGCTTTATTTATAAGGATAAAAGTGAATAATTAGTAGTAACCTAAAATACTGGGAAAGCACGTGGGGCCAGGAAAAAAAAATATAACGCCACTTTTTATGGCGTTATATAAGGTGTGTTAGATTTTTTTTATATAACGCCAGAAAATCTGGCGTTGTATATTAACGTTTCAGTTACCGTTATTATACAACGCCAGGTTTTCTGGCGTTGTATATATAATGATTATTTTTTTTTTACACTTATTTGTGTTTTTTGAGTCCAAAATAACAATATTTTGGTTCCGGACTCCACAGCCAGCCATACACCCACCAGACCTAAGCTTCAGAGACAACAACACGCACACACGACCAAACCAACCAAAAAATCTGGGCAGAAGATTGACTGAAGAAAAGTTGGTTTGGGATCGAATTCCAGTTGTCGTTTGATCGATTTTTGTTGCTTCTACGGTTGGTTGAGACGCGGCTGAGTCGAGGTAGTTTGATTCCGTTCGAGGTCGTCGGGTCCCTGTTCCAGTTGTGGTCATTTTCTGGTGCGTTTTTGGTTCCTTACTCTGTTTTTGGTGTGATTAAAAGTATAATAAGTGTAATAGAGGTTGAATTCGGGGAATTGTTTCGTTAGGTGTAAGCAATTTGGTGTTCTGTTTGTCGCGTGATGCTCTATCCTGCTGAATGATGTTCTAATTTAGTGTTTGTCAATTTTGCTACTAGATTTTGAGGTCATTGTTTTTCTGCAGTTTTTGTCACAAATTCTGGATTGTTGTCAATATGTGTCTAAGCTTCCTTCATGATTTTATTTTGTTTAATCTGAATACGGATCTATTTCAGTAACGTAACAATGACTGAAGTTAAAATCAAGTCTGCTTCTAGAATAATGAATTAAGTTCATGCTTAGCATATTGCAACTATCGGTTCAATGGTTTCCCGTCGTACTATGAAACCATGAGGCTAAATGGCCAAAAATCAGTTTGAATCGGTTTGAATTTCAATTTGCATCTGGTTGTTTTCGTGTAATGTGGATTTTGTGCATATTTTGTTAGTTTTTGTTTAACATGGTGGTGTCAATTAGCTTTGTTCAGGGAATGTATAGAGTTGGGACCTTTTGACCTCAATATAAAATTACAAATAGTTATGTTCCTCCGCTTTCGAGCCGAAATGCTGGAACGGATCGTGCATGTGTGCTGGGCTAATTTGGACTTTAATATTTGGGTAGTTATAATTTTAGTAGCCTTCTAATTAACTCATCGTTTCTTTAGCATTGGAGATGTGCCATATCAGACAATATAAATAGTTATGGCCCTTCAAATTTTAGTGAATACCCTTAAAAATGGAATTGAGGTGCGCCGCGCCGAATTAGAATCTCAAATGCGTGACTTCATTTAATAATTAATTTTAAAATCCTTAAAACTCGAGGCGTGTCATTTAGCAAATTTGCATGACCCTCGCAAAGTTAAAAACGCGTAGTTGCTTTAGGTGCGTTGTTTTAATAATACTACATTCCTAAACTCGGGTGTGCGTTTCATGTGACCCAAATCTAAATCTTAATAACGACGGATAAAATGTGTTTCGGATTGTGGGTGCATTTCATGTGACGCGATCCAAAGACATGTTTTATACGACGTTAATTCTTCTTTAAATTAAATAAAAGCGGTTAAAAAGCTAAAATGCACATATGTTCAAAATGTTCTAAAATCATATAATAGCCCAATAATAACAGTTGAGCGACCGTACTAGAACTNCAATATTTTTTTGTTTCCATTAGACTTTTTAGCTTATTTCAACCCAAAACCAACACTATTCGGTATTCTGTCCCCCATTTTCCTTTTTTTAATTTAAGTTTACGCGTTCCTAAACAAACTCCTTTTTTAATGTATAGTGATTAGTCAGACTTTATGGCCAAACAGTTTCTGAGTCATCTTTTTTTTTTATATTGGTTTTGTTTTCATATTAAGTTATTTTGGAATAAGTATAATACGTAGCAATTAAACATACTTATTAGAACTTTTACGTAATTTTGACTATATATAAATGTCTGCAGTATTTTAGGTTACTACTAATTATTTTTCAAAAGTGTAGATCACAATGCAGTATTTTTATATTGCTGCACAAATTAGAAGCAATATATATATATAGGTTTATCTGCATTTTTTTTACAGTAGACGACATAAAAATATTTGAATATGCTAATTATATTTATCTATTTAATTATTGCTTCATAGCAAAACTCGAACAAAAAAGCGTTGGTATGTTTTTCTCGAATCTTACAATTTTGAATATGTTCAAAATGTGAATTGCAGGCCATTAGCTAGACATGTAAAAAAATTCTTTTGATGTGGAATGAGAGGATGAAAATCACTCCCTAACCCAAAATGATTATCCTAACCACTTGCCAAAATCTAAACAAAATAATGTTGTTATTATGTGGTAAATATATTTTTCATCTCTTTAAAGATGTAATAAAAAAAACTAAAACTAAGAAAAAAATTAAAAAAAAATAAAACAAAAAAACACTACATACTCAAGTTGGGGAATAGTTTTGGTTACTCCCTTTCTAACTATAAACCTTTGAATCTTAATTTTTAATTAATTGGTTACTCTATTTAAATTAGAAATACATATTTTATAATTAGCTATAATAAAAAAAAGGAAAATAAAAAAATCCATTCAAATTGAGGAGTAATTTCAAGTTGGAGTTTTATAAATATTTAAAATAAAATAAATTAGCTATAATAAAAAATATTACTTTATTTAAATTTTTAATAAACTACAAAATTTGAAAACTAATCAAATAAGTATTACAGTAGAAAGGAATGTACGAAAATAGGGGAATAGAGATAATTTCATGATATTTATATTTTAAATAAATTAAAAAATAAAAGATAAATAGATAACACTCAAGAAAATTATTAATAGTTCTAAGTACTTGCTAATTCAATAATAAAAATAAAAATGATCAAAATATTTTATTTGATTACTATATGATGTGTATCCTTTAATCATGTATAGATAATAGATTGTGTTATATTTCTGCACACTATATTAAATAATAAAACACAACTAATATTTATTAAGTCAATATAATATATTAGATCATAATTTATAAGGTTAATATTTTGTCAAATTATCCGCACATCGCGCAAGTTCTTATACTAGTATAAAAGAAAAAGAAATAACTATAAACCAAAGATCCACTTAATATAAGAAAATTATAAGAATGCTTAAGCCACATAATTTGATAAGAGAGTTGATTGACATTAGAAGGAGCAACTTCTGTAANCGGGAATGCCTAACACCTTCTCCCGGGTTAACAGAATTCCTTATCCGGATTTCCGATTCGCGGACTGTAATACAGAATCAATCTTTTCCTCGATTCGTTATTTGAACCGGTGACTTGGGACACCATAAATCTCCCAAGTGGCTAAATAATCCCGTTTCGATTGTCCTTTAATTGAAAAAGAACTCCATTTATTATACTCCTTCCGGGGGTGTAGTGAAAAAGGAGGTGTGACAAGCACTAAAGGAGAAGATAAACTAAGTTATGCATTTTCATTATAAACCAATGTAAAACTAAAATAATAATCCAACACTATTGTCATTCCTAGTATCCAATTGAATTTCTTTTGTTAGCATTATTATTGATATGAACTTTGTTTGAGTTATTGCATTTATGAGCTTTAAAATTTATTTAACATTCAAGAATGTTTAGTCTAAACTTGATATAATACGTTAAAAGATAAAATTGTGAAAAAGTTTAAGAAATATTTATAAATTACATTATAATAAATATTTATATATATAAAATATTTTCTAAAAATATATAAATATGCTATCAGGTTGCTATTTTTTTAGTTAAAACCAAACCAAACCAATTATGGTCGGGTTTTATTTTTCAATACCAAATCAAATCAAACCAAACTATATCGTTTTTTTTTCTTTCCGATTTGATTCGGATTATCGATTTCTTTGTACACCTCTAGTTACGGTGATATGGTTAAGATGGTTACGAAGGAAGGAAATGGTTCCACATGGTGGTGGAAAAAGGCAGCCAGTTGGAACGGTAAGCTTAGAAGTGGCAAACGGGCCGATCGAAAACGGACAATGCAAAAATGGATAAATTATCCGACTCGATCCATGTTTAATACGGATAAAATATGAATTATCCAATGAATAATATGGATATTCATAATGTCCTACCCCATTTACACTTCAATATCAAGAGATATATAGGCGCGCGCCACTCTTAAGAGGTAGGGTGGGTAGTTGTTGAAGGAAGTGTCTCGGGAAGTGTCTCAGTAAGGGAGGTGAGTTTAGCCACGTTTTTTATTGGAGATTTAAGAAAAAATGGTAGGATACCTTGAGCTTAATCTAGCTTCTTCGTCCTTTGTGAGCCTTGATTTGATGCCGCAAATTAAGAAGAGCGGCCCGGGGGGGGGGGGGGGGGGGGGTGGGGGGTGATTTTTCATTTCATAAAAGACTAAACACAAATTGGACTTTCACATAGGATGGTGAGATGAATCTTGTCAAAGGAAGGAGCTGGATTTGGCTTGTTCGAGATAACGAGTCAGAGAATTTTCAAAAGAAGGGTATATTCAGCTCCAGTTAACGTCCGATAGCATAGTCGTGGGAAAAAAAACGTTAAGAAACACACAAAGTGGACATGACAATAGAATTCTAAATCTATTGAAAAGAGAGATTAAATGCCCTGTTATAAATCGTATGCTGGTAACAAGGCTAGCGCATTGCATTGGCTTCAGCAAACAAGTTTAGCAGCATTTCCATCAAAATGAAAGGGTCAAATTAGTATCCACTGTAAACCTACTATCTAACTGATCCACTTAGTACATGCATCACTGGGCATTAATTGGAAGGGAAGCCTGACGTGATGTATCACATTAACGTCTAACATTTAACATCTTAAGAAAGAACTCATTTCCTCTCTGCATGCTGTTGCACAACATGTAAAGCCTCCAGACGGTTAACAACTTCTTTCATTAGTGGTCGCTTCTTTTCTTCTTCATCCAAACACTGCATTGCAAGATCTGTCATTTTAGGTCCATCACGACGATCAAAGTCTGGATCATCCTCAAGACTTTGGTGCACAAGTGAACACCCAGGCTTGTACTCTTTCAAGGCCCACAAATCAACTGCAGTCGCTACCGTGTTTTTCACATCAATAACTCTTTTGCTCATAAGGTCCAAGAGCAAAACACCAAATGAGTAAACATCAGATTTGACAGTCCACACACCTGCACATATTTTACAAGCATGAAAAGCGCATAAGAACAGATGCTTCAGCGAAAGAAAGAAAGAACAACGAAATGGACGGGGTGTGAAAGATAGAAGCACCATTTCTTTTCGCAAGTCCAAGTAAAGCAGCACACTAAAAACAAGAAGAATAAAGTCGTACTCTAAAGGGAAAAAGAAAACTAGAAATGGTTTCAAAAACTCCATGGTGCTTTACTTGGACTTGCTTAGAATTTAATCCCTACAAGTTCCTATCGGGCTTCACATTTAATCCCTACAAGTTCTTATCGCGAAATGTTGTTTCCTACAAACCATCATCTTGGTTTCAGAAACTTTTGGATAAATTTGCTTAGAATGGAAGGGCAGAAAAAAAGAGTGGAAAGGATGATGTATTTTGAACACAAAATTAACACAATTATTCGCCTCTTTTCCTCCAAAGATATTGTGTCAACCTTTATACATAAAAAATTTAACAAGGGGTCAATTTGGAACTTGGCAGGACTTCAGCTCCAATAAGTTTAATGAGAAATGTTTTCAATAAACTAAACTTCTAAAATTGATAAAATCAAGTGGCACCTCCACAAGAGCGTATAACCTATCACCATCATGTAATATAATGAAAACAACGCTAATTTACAACTGTTATATTTGATTGAAACACTGACTGGGTTTAGGGACTAGTACCACATTGAGCAACATCTGGATCAATGTAGCCAAAAGTTCCAGCTTCACGACCGACTGTCTTATCCAAATTACTTCCAAGTAACATACCAAATTCAAACAGGATGGGATTGAAATCCTGGAGAGAAAGAACAGACACTATTTTTACTCATTCATGGAATATTGTGTGAAAACACAAAATAACAATGTCAACACACGACCAGGAACTTTACATACCCAGTGGAAACAACAAAACGTATTTGTAATAAAGTACCTGGTCAAGCACTATGTGAGCTGGATTAATGTTGCGAATCAGGTATTGTGACTTCTGACCATGCAAGAGATTCACCAAGCGAGCTAATGCAAGTGCAGCCCTAACTCTGTCCAGCCATTTGAACTCATCTGAACAAGAAAACTAGAAAAAGTAATTACATTGTCTGCACATCTCCTCGTCCTTTTTTTCATGAATAAATTTTTCCGCCTGTCACCGTAATTAAGAAAAGGGTTTCCTACATGTGTCTACCTCCCGCAAGCCTCTTTTTTTAAGGTCTCTTCCCAATATAACAGCTATTTCCACCTTCTAGTGGCAACAGATCTTTTACTCAACGGTCTCGCTAGTATAGACCTCGATATGGCAACAGGAAATGCATTTAACAGCAGAAGATACCCAAGACAAGGTTGAACATGTAATATATATTTTTTTATTACCGAAGTGTCTAAGCCAGCTTGCGCATACCTCGACTAATTCCAAGGTGTACCTACTACCTTCCACTAGTACGGGTACCGTGTAACTCTATCCATCAAGACTTGGATTGATGGGAAAAAATTAATAAATATAAATATGAGAGTAGAGGGGTACCTTGAATGATCAAGTTATACAAGGTGTCACGTGGTTTGAGATCGTAAACAACCCCCTGAATTTTATCCTCTCGACAATATCCAATCAATTTCACTAAGTTTGGATTGCCCCTAATCCTTGGATCTTGCAAGAATTTAAGTTCATCCTACAAGCACATACAAGCAATCTTCCAGACTAAGCATAAACTACTAGGAAAAGAATCAGTAGGTAAGAGATTGTGCACACACATCTAATAGAGACACAAACCTCAAATCTCACTAGGTCTTTATTGTCTCGAAGAACCCTGGGATCAAACAGAATCTTGACAGCCACATCCTTGGTAGTTTCATTTTCTTGATTCAAACCCACAGGCATCTTCCCACGGTAGAGCTTACCATATTGAGAGATTCCAACAAGATTATCCGGACAAAATCGACCCGTAAACTGACTCAGGTCCTTTGATGTAAGCTCAAGAAGATCGTTTTTCACAGTGAGATCAACAGAATCACTTTCCATAGTGATGTCAACAACATCATTTTTCACAGGGAGATCAACATAATCACTTTCCACAGGGATGTCAACAAGATCATTTTGTTGAATATGGCAGAAGTCCCACATCGGTGGGTTAAGTTGTTTGGGGGGATTTTCCCCCTATAAAAGAAGGCCTAATGTTTAGGATTTATACACACCTCTCATTTGCCTTCTTATCTTCTTAAGGCATTTGTATCTTCTCTCTTTAGTATTATTTCACTTGTATTTTTGGAGTGAAATAAAATATTGGTTGTGTCCGAGGAGTAGGCAAAATTAGCCGAACCTCGTTAATTCTGGTGTTCCTTTTATTATTGCTTTATTGTCTTATTTATTATTTGGTGGCTGTCATAATTTTTGGTATAGTAGTTGTGACTTATTCACACTATATACATTTGGCTTCCGCAACACATTTTTCACAGGGCATTCTTTTCCTATACAAGACAAGCTGAAGCAACCTGTAAAAAAGTGAGAAGGGTCATATAACATTATAACAAGAAGCGAATTGAAATTTATATACGACCATATCGGAACTGGAATTTTGTAACAATAAATCAAGAATGCAAAGGGAAACATCCAATTGCATGCATCAATAAGTCAATAACGTAGGAAGCTACATTTAGAATTAGGGCAGCCATTATCAACATCAACCAAAATGGGTTTTTCCATGTCGAATCCCATATTCAAAAAGTGAATAACAAAAAACGCATTCTAAATAATCGGGGAAATTGTACTGCCTCTAATGAGAAATTTCCAAACACATTGAAATGGAAATAGATCGGCACGTAAAATATAGACATAAATCAAAATTATAACGCAGATAGATCGAAGATAATCACTTCCCGAGCACCAACGAGCCATGATTTTGCTGAAGATGATTAATAAAATGGTGGCTTTATTTTTATTATCTCTTGCAATTACAGCTAATTTTTGGAATTTTGTCCTCTAACGCACTTAAGAGTGGGAACAAACAACTGAAATTTGGCTTCACCCCGACAAAGAATTTCTTTTGAGATTCAAATACAAATTCACACTCTTTTTACACTCTATTTAGATAATTGTTACCCATCATTTTATAATATATTCTATTATATTGTCGTGTCGTTTTATCAATACAACATTTAGATAAATTATTTACTGAAATACTCTCAATTGTTTAAATATTAAATTCATCAAGAATTATGATAAAGAAAGGAACCATAATTGACACAATAAAGGAACAAAGATAATTAGAATTGGAGTTAAGAAGCAAATTAGGAGCAAAAACAAAACAAAACAAAAGAAGGCAAAACACCTTTGACATTGGAGTTGGAAGCGGGGTAGGTTTTGGGGAAAAAAGGGGGAGGGGGATAAAGTAGGTTATAGGTTGGAAATTTGAAGTAAATTTTTTTTTTAAAAAAGTAAAGGGTAAAATAGAATTATGGAACAATAAGTTAAGGTATAATTGGAAAGAAAAATAAGAAACAATCCCACCACTCTAAATCGGTTATTTCAAAAAATGAGACTTTCTATTGTTCCGAAATAATAGATTTAATAATATAATATAATCAATTTTAACAAAACAATCAAAATAAATATTATTTTGAAATTATAATACAATACGATACAACGATTAACAACTGGCAACCATCCAAACAAGTTATTAGTGTCAAGACAAAACCTTTTAAATTGTTAATAAACTTAATTTCCCTTTTTTGTATCGGATATCCCCGAAAGAGCCATGTCAACACCAGTGGCGGAGTCTACGAAGGGGTGTCAAAAATATCCCTTCATGAAAAAATACATTGTGTGAGTAGGTAAAAAAAATAAATTATATATATATTAAGTATTAATTCCCCTTAACTGATCAGAATTGCATGTCACACAATAAGTATAAATCAAATACATCTGCTTAATCATAATTTCAAATTAATTAGTACTCCTTAATAGTACTAAATTAAATAGGGATAATTTCACATAAATACAATTCACACACCCGACTTGCAATATAATAGCCTAGATACCACTTTACAAATCTATAGCCCAAAAAATAATAGGCTAATTCCCGAAAGATAGCTTATTTTGCTCCCTATGTATACAACCAGTTGTTTTCATTCTACTGATTTCCTTTGATTATTAAAAATTTGATAAAAAATACAAATCAGCCACAACGCAACTCAAAAATCCTGAATAATACATATTATCTGAAGGTAAGAAATTCAAACACTTTTATGTGCAATTGCTAAAGCATTCCAACACGATAAAAGAAAAATAAAAACTTGGTAAATGATTTGTATAATCCCTCTAACGCTCATATAACACATTACACGAAAAAGAAGAAGAGAAGGAAGTGTCAAACTTCTATAACCTCTTACACACTAACAATGTATATACATTCTTATAAACTGAAAAAATATATAATTATACAATATTATACACAAATATACACATTTATACATAATTATACAATACTGTATAACTTGTATAAATATGTATAATAGTGTATAAGAGGTGTTTGTATATCCATATACGCAATTATACACTAGTATACAGTGTTGATACAAACTGCTGCATAGTTATGATTTTTATCCAAACCCAATTTCAGATTCGAGACTTCAAGGTCATAATAGTAATGACCAGAACTTCAAACTTCAAAATCTTCCAACACTAGTGGTTATTTTTTTGGTGCAAATCAAGTTTGAGAGCTATTTATTTTCAGATCTGTGCGTATTTTCATGTTTCTTTCAAAAATCTTCAATATTCTTCTGCTTGCCACCATGGACGACGGAGTAGGAGCCCGAGCTTTCTTCGAGCCATTAATGGCAGAACTGCGTGGGGGATAGAGGAGCAGGAATATCGGGGGCTAGGTTAAGAGATAATGAGGGATCTATGTGCGTTAGAAAAAAAAAGTGAGAGGCGGTGAGAGAGAAGGGAATGAGGAAAAAAGAAAATAATAAAAACCCTAAAAGTATGTCTTTAATAGTGGGCTATAGGCTGAAACGTTTCTTTAAAGTTATGTATAACATGGCCTAAATAGGGTAAGAGCTTCAAATGTGGGACATTTTCGGTTGGGCTGTCAGGCCAAGTGACATGGGCCGTAATTCTTTCTTAAATATGGATAAGTCAAATTCACATTTGCAATGCTCTCCTATATAACCATAAAACCGACACTTGGCAGCGTCCTTGAGAGTGATTTTACGACAATGAATGTCCAACTGAATTTGTTGAAATTTATTATTGTTAAAAGTCTAAAATCGGACAAATTCTCTATTTCTCTACTTATTTTTTATTCTCTATCTGATTTAGCCAATAAACCGTCTGATAATCGCTTGTCCGATACCAAATCCGCGTGATGTCTTATCGGATGGCTATCTGATTATTATAATTATAAATCGATAACCGATAAGCCAAACCGTTAAGCATAAATATCCGTCCGATCTGCCTAGAAGAATCCCTAGGTTGAATGGCGTGAGCCAGTGTCACGACCCAGATTTTCCACCCTCGGGAGTCATGATGGCGCCTACTCATGGAAGCTAGGCAAGCCAAGTGTTACAAATTCATTACCCTTTTTATTAAGCCTTTTTCAACAGTTCAACATAATAGATGATCAAACCGTGGAATAAATTAAATAACTAGAAATGCGAAAGACGAAATATTAATAGTTTAACCAAACATTGCTACATGAATCCGATATACAACACTACCCAAAATTTGGTGTCACAAAATCACGTACCATCTACGAATACTACAAATAAGGTCTGAATGAAAATACACGAATCTGTCTCTGAATAAGTAAAAACAAAAGGAAATTATAGAAGGAGACGCCAAGGCCTACAGACGCTTGCAGATACCTCGGGTCCCCTGTTGGATCGAAGTCAGCAACCTCATTACGGTCCAAAAGCTACAACACCGGGATCTGCACAACCGATCCTATGTACTGGTAAGTGCCTAGCCTAACCTCGACAAAGTAGTGACGAGGCTAGGACCAGACTACCAAATAAACCTGTGCAGTTAAATCATATACAACGGAAAAATAAAAGCAGATATTTACAGTTAAAGATGAGAGGGGGAAAGCATGATGCGGGGAGTATCAGATAACAACAGAATACCCAAAGAGGAATGTAAAGAATCCACAATTCAATTGCTAACATGTTTAAGAGAAACAAACACAGTATTCACTTTCATTTATTTCTTGTTGCAAGTATGCCACCCGATCCTATTTCATATATTACCGTGGCGGCGTGCCACCTGATCCCATTTTATATATCTCGTTGCAGGCGTGCAACCCGATCCCATTTCATATATCTTGTTGCAGGTGTGTTACCCAATCCCATTTCAAATATCACCGTGGCGGCGTGCCACGTGCTCCCATATCATATATCTTGTTTCAAGCGTGCAACCCGATCCCATTTTAAATATCATCATATATGTTGTTGCAGGCATGTAACTTGATCCCATTTACAAATAAACATCAATCATAAAAGAATCCCAGCAAGGGAACAAAAGTATAACAACTACATCCTGGCAAGGGAGGCAATATCGTAAATAATAATATCCCGGCAAGGGAGACAATGTCATAACAATAACATCCCGGCAAGGAAGACAATATGATAAACAATAACTTCCCGGCAAGGGAACCAAAAATGATAATCAACATATTAAGCATGAATAAATCACGTCAGAGTCACAACAATTACAATACGAGACTCACGGGCATGCTTGACACCGACGTATAAATACTCGTCACCATGCTTATATATCGTACTCCACAATTAACACATAGCAAATAAGACACAACTCCTAATCCCTCACGCTAAGGTTAGACTAAACACTTACCTCGATGCCACGAACACAATTCAAGCCTCAACTACCACTTTACCTCTTGTTTCCAACACCAATTCGCTTGTATCTAGCCACAAGTTACTTAACTATATCAATAAATTCTAAATGAATCAATTATAATGCATGAAAATAAGTTTTCCAATGATTTCCCCAAAAAGTCAAAAATCGACCCCGGGCCCACTTGGTCAAAACTCAAGCTTCAAACCAAAATCCGATTACCCATTCACCCACAAACCCAAATATATAATTTTTTTAAAATCGGACCTCAAATCGAGGTTCAAATCCCCAAAATTTGAAAAACCTTAGTTCTACCCAAATTCCCAAAATACCCAATTTCCCCATGAAAACCATTGATTTTGAGTTGAAATTGTCACACCTCCTTTCGGTGCTACCGCACCCCGCGAAGGGCGTGGTAGAAGGGAGTTTTTCCAATTAAAGGACAATCGAAACGTGATTTATTATCAAGATTCAGAGTCGCCACTTGGGAGATTTATGGTGTCCCAAGTCACCGGTTGGATCCCGAATCGAGGAAAAGTTTGACTCTATTTAACGGTCCGCGAACCAGAAATCCGGATAAGGAATTCTGTTAAC
>MU672731.1:17682-30805 GCA_026770625.1 Nicotiana glauca | reverse complement strand
TAATTTATCTAAGAAACAAAAATTCTGACAAATCAACTTATAAAATATTAATTAACTTCTACCAACAATTAACACACACAATTAAGTATTAATTAAAAATAGACACACCGTTAGACCCTTAAATGCTAAAATGTAAAGCGTATTATTTTGTGATCTTGTGAAATAAAACTTAATTTCTCCTGATAAATCGCAACATATTTTTGTATTTTCTATTAATGAATAAACACACAAAGAAGTGCAAATAAATACGAGAAATAGCACAAAATCATGACAAAACAAATGAAATATTTTATTTCGGTTTTCTGGGAATAATACACTTATAGGGCAAAAATCACGTGCTCACAGTTACTTTTTCTTTTCCACTACAAAGGGGAAGGGAACATAGCACTATTGATTGAGTTGATCTCGAGACAATGCAAAGAGAGTTCCCTAAGTTCAATTTTCTTAGAGGCGGAAACCTAGAAAAGGGATTATTCAAGAATCGAAGTCGATTTGCTTTATAAAAAAATATCAATTAAAATTTATAAAATGATTTCACGTGATTCAATCAATTGTATTGATCATGGAATATCATTGAGAAATAGGAATCCGAATTATCAAAGGATTTCCTACAAATCGAACCCACACCTAATATGGATGACTATATATATTTTTTGGAACCCCATAAAAACGCGCAGCTGCCATAGCCTTTGCCATATCCTCTTCCCTTCGGGTGAGCACTCTGTGCACACTGGGTAAACCCCCTTGTGTACTAGCCTGCAAACCAGACAGGGGATGTAAACCGCACTAGGCAAGCCCTGTGCGAAAGGCTGACCCAGAAGGCATTGAGAGGGGAATCGATCCTAGGTCATCTGTATGGATGACCGTCCTCCAAACCAACTGGGTCATCCCCAAAGTAACATGGATGACTGTATTACTAGACTTGATTTCTTATAAAGGATAACTTGGTGTACTAAACTCTCGCTATAGGCAAGGTCCGGGGAAGAATCGGATCACAAAGGTCTAAGCAGCTTTACCCTACATTTTTGTAAGAAGCTATTTCCATGACTTGAACCCGTGACCTCTTGATTTCTTATGGCATGTTTAATTTTTTTTATTTTTTTATTATACATAACATAAAGCGGACTAGGAAATATTTGAGCCGGAAAAAAAGAAAGAATTTGAAACATTAAGCAAACAAAGCGTGACACTAGCTTCTATATACTCTAGTTAAATTCCCCGCCCCCAAACCTCCCAAACCATAACCATTTCTTCCATAGCAAGCTTTCTACTTGACATTGCAGAGAAAAAAAGCAGTTCCATTACATAGAAAGATGAGTTTTAGTGATAAAGAAAATGAAGAAGAAAGCTTAGAGAAGATTGAGGAAGAAGAAGAAGGGGAGGAGGAGGAGTAATGGGCTACTGTAATGACGAACGACGTTGAAATGCTGGAACTGCATTGGAAGGAATTATGTAATTAGAGAGATATACAACCTCTAGTTGAAGGAATTTACAGCATGTATATGTATTGAGTTACTCGAACTTCTACAAACATTTGAACCAGTGATAATCGGCTTACTGTATGCATATTTTGATATATATCGCCTCAGAGTTTGCTTATGTCTCGAAGATTTGAGATGTATAATATGATTTGTGCTTATTTGTGGCATTTCTATGTGTAGGAATCATTTGGATTGCAATTTAGGACGAAATGGCATGAATTGGAGCGAAATTGGGAAGAAAAAGCAAAAAAGGAAATTTGAGGGCTACAGCCAGTGTAGGGCACTGGCTGTGGGGCAATTTACAGAATCAAAATATTTTGGTCGCCCGGGCCAGCGCCCCCGCTGCCCTGGACGCTCGGAATGCAAATTGTCCTGTTTTAACTAGGACTCAGCTATTTTAACCCTAAGACGCCCCCAACTGATATAAAATCCAACCTAAACCTATTTTGAAGGGGGCAACGTGACTTTGAGAGGAGAACAAACGGTCAAAATACTCGGGAGCATGGATTGATCAATTCTTCCATCCCTTTTCAAATACTCATTGATTTTATGTTTGAAAACCTTATTTTTGATGATTGTATGAACGTAAGTGGCTAAGAACCCTATTATTCTAGGTTCATGAGTGAAACATGAATGTTGATATTTGAAGTTTAATTAACGAAGTTGATTTTATCCTATTGGGTTGTTTATTTAATTCTTTTTTAATTATTTTACCGAGTAGCTAACAGTGAAATACTATCTACGAATCTAGAGTTGAACTCGAAAGTGGGAACTCTAGATTGCGTATAGAACTAAATAAAGCAAGTTCTTGAACCTGGGCATCGAGGAACGGATTCGCAATTAGGATAGACATAAACCTAATTGCCTTGCTTGGTTGAAATACAGGAATTGTAAGTGCATTCTTGTTAATCTTAATTCCATAGACATATAGGCATTAAGTTAACTTGAATAGGCGAGTAAGGACTCGACAGATTCTTATGAGTAATATCAACCATGTCAATCGACAATCCAGATAAATCAATTAGTCATTTTAAGCCAAGAACGCAACATGGTTGTCCTCTAACCCGTGACCCTGGAATATCCTCTCCTACTGATTGTTATTTGAAATTGCTACTCCCTCCGTTTCAGTTTATGTAAATATATTTCCATTTTGGTCCGTCCCATAAAGAATGACCCATTTCTAAATTTTGAAATAATTTAGCTTAAATTCCCAATTCTACCCTTAATGAAAAAGTTTTTATAACCACACAAATATTGTGGACCCTTTTTTGAGTTGTTTAGGACCACAAATATCAAAAGTCTTCATTTTTTATTAAACTCCGTGCCCGGTCAAACAGGTTCACATAAATTGGAACATAGGGAGTATTTGTTTTGGTTGATTTCTAGTTAATTCATTGCTTGATAATTTGAGGTAATAAATTAGTCACTTATATATTTTGTGAGAAATCTCTTGAATCGATAAGTTAATAGAGTTTGAATCAGTCAAAAGTTAATCATAAGTCTTCGTGAGAATGATACTCTACATACTACTCTATTACTTGGTGACCATGTATACTTGCGTGAGTGTTTTTGGTCGCAACAAGTTTTTGACGGCGTTGCCGGGGACTTAGAAATTAACTATTTTTCTGGATTAGACTTTTACTTTTATTTTTACAAGTTTTTTCTTTTCTTTCACATTTTGTAAATATTTTATTTTTATAACTATTTGATTTTTCTCTTAGTATTTTTTTTGTTCTCTCAGCATGACATATGGGGATAAAATATCTGGAGGTAAGGTTATTGATGAAGACGCTTGATTGAAGGAAGATTGTTATGGCCCGTCTTTTTGGGCTTGTCATGGCCTGACCTCTTGGAAGTATGAATTTGAATATGGGAGTAAGGGTTGGTATTGGGACGAATATTGTCGATTAAGAGAATATGCGAACCAACGTAGTCTTCTAACAACGTTGGTGAATGATTGGTCTAAGGGGTGAGATGAGCTTGCACATAAAATTAATAATTTTGGCTTGGCTGTGCATAACTTGGATGCAAATTTGAGTGCAAAGGTTGATGCGTGTAACGCCCAACAATTTAATGATGAGTTGTGTGAAGCTGAAAAAGATCTTCTAGACCAAATTGAGGAGCTAAAATGAGAATACCAATCATTTGACCATATTCGTTGTCACGACCCTAGTTCGCCCTCCGTGAATATGTCGTGACGACACCTAGTCCTACGACTAGGTAAGCCTAACAATGCAGAAAAACACATAACTTGCGGAAATAAATAATTAAAACTGATCAACTAGAAGAAGAACTGTATATAAATACCGCTCGACATATACAACTCAATAACGCGAAAGTCTACAATATCACCCCAAAACCCGGAAACTCACAGGAACACAAGCTAACAGAATTTAATACACTGCTCTAACTCCATAATGTCTAAAACAACAGTACGAAAGGAAAGCTAACTGCTAAAGCTAGAATAAGATAGAGACTCCTGGTCTGCGGACGAGGAAGATGTACCTCGAAGTCTCTGCTAGATCTCTCCGCCTCAAGGATAATACGCCTGGATGGAGGTACCTGGATCTGCACATGAAAAACATGCGCAGAAGGGGCATGAGTACACCACAGCAGTACTCAGTAAGTACCAAGCCTAACCTCAGTTGGGTAGTGACGAGGAAGGTCAGGGCCCTACTGATATTAAACATAATAATAAGTCTTACATCAGTATAAAATAAACAGAAATAATGAGTACAACTATAAAATAAGATAGGTTATGCAAGGCAACAAATAACACACAAAGAATAAGGTAACACGGAGTAAAACAGCTCAATATCAGTAACCATAACAAGCATCTCCCAGGATACCGTCCTGTAGTCCATTTCATCAACTGTCCAAGGATCTCCCAGGATACCGTCCAGTATTCCATCATGTGTGTATATCCGAAGGATCTCCCAGTATACCGTCCCGTAGTCCAACTATCAATGCGCAGGGATCTATCGGAATCCGATCTGTATTCCCAAAGTAAATATGCAAGGGGATCTATCGGGAATCTAACCCGTAGTCCGAAAGTAAATAAATAAGGGGGGAGCTACCAGAATCCTAAATCCGTAGTCCCAATGTAAATACGCAACCACAACCAGAGGATATTCAGAAAAGAAGTACAAAATACAAAGCAACAGATAGTTCTAGCCTAACATACTTCACGTAGTATAATCAAGGCAACTAAAGCAAATTTAGGTAAACTAAGCATGCTTTTCTAAACTAACACAGGCTAGAATTACAAGTAGAATAAAGCAGGTACGAAAGAAAATCAGTCTAAATATTTAAAGTAAAAACTGAGTTTTCAACAATTAGCTCAAGTACATTCTCGTCACCTCATGTACAAGGCATTCAATTACCAGATATCATATCCTAAGGGGAAAGGTCCCCCACACAAGGTTAGACAAGCTACTTACCTCGAACCGGCTCCAAAATCAACTCGAAACCACACGTTTGCCACGAGTATCCGACTCCAAATGGCCCAAATCTATTCAATTCAATTACATATCGTAAATAACATCTCAAGCAACTGATTCTTCTATTTAATTCAAAGCTAAGACGCAAAATTAGGTAAAATAACCAAAATGCCCCTAAGGACATTGTCTCGGAATTGGACGAAATTAACATTTTTAGAACCCTCGTACTCTCACGAGTCTAACCATATAAAAATCTCTCGAATCATAGGTAAAACACCCACCCAAAAATCAATAATTCGGTCTATGAAATTTTACCTATTTTCCATTCCAAAAATCCGAAATTAGAAGAGGAATTCGTGATTAGATTAGCGGGTTATAAGCAAAAAGGAGTTTAGAATCATTACCCAATCTTTGCTCCTGAAAATCCCTCGAAATCTCTCTCAAATCCGAGCTCTCTAGCTTGAGTTTTGGTAAAAATGGCTAACCCTCGGTAATTGAAAGTTTATAACTGCCCAGGCATTTTATGCATCGCGAACGTGGGAGTACGATCGCGTCCGTGAAGAAGAAAAGGTGAAGGATGCCTAGGTGTGCTTCGCGACCGCAGAAGCATGCACGCAAACGTGAGGAAGGAAAATATCAGGGCCCAGAGGTTGCTCTACGCGAATGAACGCGATGGGGAAATAAGCGAGGCTTCGCGAACGCGAGGAGAGTTATGCAAACGCGAAGAGGAATTTCCAGGTGGTCAAAAACAAGGCTTCGCGAATGCAATAGAGGGATACCAGAGGCAGCAACATCACTTCAAAAATAGGAGAAAATGATCCGTTGAGCATCAGAAACACACCCGAGGCCCCCGGGACCTTAAACAAACCTAGGGACATATCCCATAACATCATTAAAACTTGTACCAATCCTTAAACAACCTAAAACAACGTCGGAAACTCGAATTAATCAGTAATTTAAGACTAAGAACTTCAAATTCTCTCAAAACACGCTTTCGATAAAAAACCTAACCAAACCACGTCCGAATGACCTGAAATTTTACACACACATCCCAAATGACATGATGGAGATACTGCAACTTCTGGAATTCCATTCCAACCCTCGGATCAAAATCTCACTATCAGACCGGAAACTTCAAAAATACAAACTACGGCATTTCCTTTCCGAGGCCGTCTTCCCATTGTTTCGACTACGGGAAACTTTCCAACACTTAAGCTCTTATTTAGGAACTAAGTGTCGCCAAACTCTCCGAAACTCAAAACTGAACATCCTGGCAATTCAATTTAGCAGAAATAGACTTAGGGAAAGCAGTTAATAGGGGATTGGGGCGTTAATTCTTAAGACGACCGGCTGGGTCGTCACATCCTCCTACACTTAAACATTCGTTCATCCTCGAACGAGCATAGAGACATACCTAAAGTAGTGAAAAGATGAGGGTAACTTCTGCGCATATCTTGCTCGGTCTCCTAGGTCGCCTCATTGGCCGGCTGACCCCGCCACTGAACCTTTACTAAAGCAATGTTCTTTGACCTCAACTTTCTTACCTGTATGTCCAATATATCCACTGGCTCCTCAACATAAGATAGATCCTTGTCCAACTAGACTGAACTGAAATCCAACACGTGCGACGGGTCACCGTGATATCTCCGGAGCATCGAAACATGAAATATCGGATGAACTCCTGCCAAGCTGGGAGGTAAGGCAAGCTCATAAGCAACCTCCCCAACACGCCTCAATATCTCAAAAGGGCAAATAAATCTCGGACTCAACTTTCCTTTCTTCCCAAATCTCATAACGCCTTTCATAGGCGAAACCCGAAGCAGAACCCGCTCTCCGACCATATATGAAACATCACGAACCTTCCGGTCCGCGTAGCTCTTCTGTCTGGACTGGGCTGTACGGAGTCTATCCTGAATCACCTTAACCTTCTCCAATGCATCCTGAACCAACTCTGTGCCCAATAGCCTAGCCTCACCGGCTCAAACCAACCCACCGGAGATTTGCACCTCCTACCATATAAAGCCTCATACGGCGCCATCTGAATGCTGGACTGATAACTGTTGTTTTAAGCAAACTCTGCCAATGGCAAGAACTGATCCCAAGACCCTCCAAACTTAATCACACATGCAAGGAGCATATCCTCAACAATCTGAATAGTGCGCTCGGACTGTCCGTCTATCTGGGGGTGAAATGTTGTGCTCAACTCCACCGGAGTACCCAACTTCTGCTGAACGGCTCTCCAGAACCGTGATGTAAACTGAGTACCTTTGTCTGAAATGATAGAAACTGGAATACTATGCAGACGAATGATCTCCCAGATATAAATCTCCTCCAACCGCTCCGATGAATAAGTAGTACACATAGTAATAAAATGAGCGGACTTGGTCAGCTGATCTACAATCACCCAAATGGCATCAAACTTCTTCAAGGTCCGTGGGAGTCCAACTACAAAGTCCATGGTGATTCGCTCCCACATCCACTCCCGAATCTCTATCTGCTGAAGTAACCCACCCGGTCTCTGGTGCTCATATTTCACCTGCTGACAGTTGAGGCATCTAGCTGCATATCCAACTATATCCTTTTTCATCCGCCTCTACCAATAGTGCTGCCTCAAATCCTGATACATCTTCGGGCACCGGGATGGATGGAATACCGTGAACTGTGGGGCTCATCTAAAATCAACTCTCGAAGCCCATCAATATTAGGCACACAAATCCGACCCTGCATCCTCAATACCCGTCATCCCCAATGGTCACATCTCTAGCATCACTATGCTGAAACTTTTACTTGAGGACAAGTAAATGAGGGTCATCATACTGCCGCTCCCTGATATGATCGAATAAGGAAGACCGAGAAACCATACAAGCTAGGACCCGACTGGGCTCCGAAAGATCCAATCTCACAAACTGACTGGCTAAGGACAGAACATCCATCGCCATAGGCCTCTCTGAAGCTGGTAAATATGCCAAACTCCCCAAACTCTCCGCCCGGTGATTCAAGGCATCAACCACCATATTGGCCTTGCCCGAGTGATATAGAATAGTGATGTCATAATCCTTCAGCAACTCTAACCACCTCCTCTGGCACAAATTTAGATCCTTTTGCTTGAACAAGTGCTGCAAACTTCGATGGTTAGTATAAATCTCACAAGGCACACCGGTACAAATAATGATGCCAGATCTTCAAGGCATGCATAATAGCAGCTAACTCAAGGTCGTAGATAGGGTAATTCTTCTCATGTATCTTCAATTGTCTGGATGCATAGGAAATCACCCTACCGTCCTGCATCAACACCGCTCTGAGGCCAACCCGGGAGGCATCACAATAAACTGTATAAGACCCCAAACTGATAGGCAATATCAAAACTAGGGCTGCTGTCAAAGCTGTCTTGAGCTTCTGAAAGCTCGCCTCACACTCTTCTGTCCACTAAAATGGAGCACCCTTCTGGGTCAATCTGGTCATAGCGGCTGAAATCGATGAAAACCCCTCCACAAAATAACGGTAGTAGCCCGCCAAGCCAAGAAAACTACGAATCTTTGTAGCTGAGAACGGCCTGGGCCAATTCTACATGGCCTCTACCTTCTTCGGATCCACCCGAATGCCCTTACTCGATACCACGTGGCCTAAGAATGCCACAGAATCCAACCAAAACTCGCATTTTGAGAACTTTGCATATAACTTCTTCTCTCTCAAGGCCTAAAGCACTGTCCTCAGGTGCTGCTCATGATCTTCCCGACTCCGGGAGTATACAAGAATATCATCTATGAAAACAATGGTGAACGAGCCGAGATATGTCCTGAACACACTATACATCAAATGCATAAAAGCTGTTGGTCAGCCCAAATGACATAACAAGGAACTCGTAATGACCATATCGAGTCCTGAATGCAGTCTTCGAGATATCTGGATCCTGAATCTTCAACTGATGGTAACCTGAGCGTAAGTCAATCTTAGAAAACATCTGTGTGCCCTGAAGCTGGTCAAATAGATCATCAATACGAGGCAAAGGATAACGGTTCTTCAATGTAACCTTGTTCAACTGATGATAATCGATGCACATATGGGTAGAACCATCCTTTTTCTTCACAAACAAGACAGGATCACCCCAAAGTGAAACACTGGGTCGAATAAAACCCTTATCAAGCAATTCCTGTAACTGGTCCTTCAACGCCTTCAAATCAGGAGGAGCCATACGATACTAAGGAATGGAAATGGGTTGAGTGCCTGGCAAAAGATCAATACCAAAATCAATGTCCCTATCGGCCGGCATGCCCGGAAGATCAGTTGGAAACACATCGAGGTAATCCCATACCACTGGGACCGAATCAACAGAAGGGGTATCAACACTGGCATCTCTTACATATGCTAAATACGCGGGACACCCCTTCTCAACCATACGATGAGACTTAAGGAAAGAGATAACTCTACTGGGAGTGTGATCTAAAGTACCACTCCACTCAACAGGCAGAATACCTTGCATAGCCAGCGTCACGGTCTTAGCGTGACAAACAAGAATAACATAATGGGGGGACAACCAGTCTATGCCCAAGATAATATCAAAATCAACCATATTGAGTAACAATAAATCCTCTCTAGTCTCAAAACCATGAATAGTAACCAAACATGACCGATAAATGCGGTCCACAATAAGAGAATCCCCCACATGATTAGAAACATATACAGGAGAACTCAAGGAATATTGGGGTACACCCAAATGCGGAGCAAAATAAAAAGACACATAAGAGTAAGTAGAGCCTGGATCGAATAGAACCGATGCATCTTTGTGACAAACCAATATAATACCTGTAATGACAAAATTGGAGGCAACAACCTCGGTACGAGCATGAATAGTATAATATCTAGCCTGGCCTCCCCCTCGAGGGCGACCTCTACCTTCCCGACCTCTGCCTCTAGTTGGCTAGGTAGATGGGGTAGTAGCTGGAGCTGTGATCATGGCCTGAGAACTCTGAGGAGCACGTTGTGGCTGAGCAGTATATGAAGATGCACCCCTACCAAGTCTGGGGTAGTCCCTAACCATATGACGTGTATCACCACACTCAAAACAAGCTTTGGGAGGACATGATGGTTGTGACTGACTAGGGCCAGGTCTGCTGGACTGACCTCTAAAAGCACCCCGCATAGGAGACGCTAGAAAATGGAAGTGCATAGTAAGGATCCTAAGGCCTAGGAGGAGCTGGAGCACTGCTGGTTGATGGAAGAGCTTAATGAATGGGGCGGCCCATATAACCCCTACCATGATGACCTACTGCTGGGTTACGGGCGCCAGAGTAGTGGCCCGACTCTCGAGACCTCTTGGCCTCCTCTCCTCTTGCTCCCTAGCGAGCATACCCTCGATCATCCTAGCAATGCTCACTACTTGCTGATAAGGGATGTCCATCTCCAACTCTCGAGCCATGCTAGATCTGATGGGTGGGATAAGGCCTTCAATGAACCGACGAAATCGCGCACAGACTGTAGCAACCAAGGCCGGTGCATGCCTGGCCAATCTGGTATAAAGGATAGCATACTCTGAAACAGTCATAGTACCCTAATGCAAATGCTTAAACTATGCGCGTTATGCATCCCTAAGGCTCAAAGGGACAAACTCTCTTATAAACATATCTGAGAACTAGGTCCAGGTCAGTGAAGCTGCAACCTCTGGACTGTCTATCTCATAAGTGCTCCACCAATCATAGGCGGCTCCCCAAAGCTGGAAGGTAGTAAAGGAAACCCTGCTAGATCCGGCTATACCCATAGTGGAAAGAATACGGTGTCACTCCTCTATAAATCCCAAGGCATCGTCCGATGCTAATCTACTAAATATCGGAGGATCATACTTCTTGAACCTCTCAAGTCTTTGCTGCTCGTCCTCTGAAGCAGCTGACCCATCCTCGGAATGAACTGGCACTGCAGGTGGTACATCAATGATCTCTGGGACCTGCTCCATATGCACCCTCTGCTCAGGAGTGCGGGCAGCGGGAGTCTGGGCTCCTCCCACGGCCTGGGATGCGGTTGCAGTAAGGGGAAGCAACCATGCCTGAGCCAAGGTGGTGTACATAGTCATGAACTGAGATAACGTTGCCTGAAGGGCTGGAGTAGTAGTGGTAGTAGGCGTGTCAGGTGCTTAGACTCCGGCTGGATCTGCTGGTGGTACCTCGGCGGCAGCTCGTGCAGGCGCTCTCGCTGCACCACGTGCGCATCCTCAGCCTCTAACCTGGCCCTAGTCTTTGACGGCTACAGTAGGGGGCTCTGGTGCCTGATCATCGCGAGTAGCATGTGTCCTCACCGTCTGTGAGAGAATAGAAGACAAAAGTTTAGAATTGTGATGTCAAAATATCGCACGACAAGGAAATCAAATGAAGTGAAAATTTTCCTATTAGTTACATAGACTCTTGTAGATAAGTACAGATGCCTCCATACTGATAAGCAAAACTCTAATAAACCGGCATGTGTCCTGTGACTCCTATGAACCTAGAGCTCTAATACCAACTTGTCCCGACCTTAGTTTGCCCTCCGTGAACATGTCATGACGACACCTAGTCCCTACGACTAGGTAAGCCTAACAATTCGCAAAAACACATAACTTGCGGAAATAAATAATTAAAACTGAACAACAACAAGAAGAACTGTATATAAATGCCGCTCGGCATATACAACTCAATAACGCAGAAGTCTACAATATCACCCCAAAACTCGGAAACTCACAGGAACACAAGCTAAGAGAATGTAATACACTACTCTAACTCCAGAATATCTAAAACAATAGTATGAAAGGAAAGCTAACTACTAAAGCTAGAATAAGATAGATACTCCTGGTCTGCAGACGCAACAGATATACCCCGAAGTCTCTACTAGATCTCTCCGCCTCGAGGATAATACTCCTGGGTGGAGGTATTTGGATCTGCACATAAAAACCATGCGCAGAAGGGGCATGAGTACACCACAGCGGTACTCAGTAAGTGCCAAGCCTAACCTCGATCGGATAGTGACGAGGAAGGTCAGGGCCCTACTGAGATTAAACATAATAATAAGTCTTATAATAGTATGAAATAAATAGAAATAATGAGTACAACTATGAAATAAGACAGGTTATGCAAGGCAACAAATAACACACAAAGAATAAGGTAACACGGAGTAAAATAGCTCAATATCAGTAACCATAACATGGATCTCCCAGGATACTGTCTTGTAGTCCATTTCATCAACTATCCGAGGATCTCCCGGGATACCGTCCCATAGTCCATCATATGTGTATATCCGAAGGATCTCCCGAGATACCGTCCCGTAGTCCAACTATCAATGCGCGGGAATATACCATAATCCGATCTGTAGTCCCAAAGTAAATGTTCAAGGGGATCTACCGGGAATCTAACCCGTAGTCCCAAAGTAAACAAACAAGGGGGAGCTACCAGAATCCCATTTCCGTAGTCCCAATGTAAATACGCAACCACAACCAGAGGATATTCAGAAAAAAAGTACAAAATACAAAGCAACAGATAGTTCTAGCCTAACATGCTTCACATAGTACAATCAAGGCAACTAAAGCAAATTTAGGTGAACTAAGCATGCTTTTCTAAACTAACACAGGCTAGAATTACAAGTAGAATAAAGCATGTACGAAAGAAAATGGGTCTAAATATTTAAAGTAAAAACTGAGTTTTCAACAATTAGCTCAAGTACATTCTCGTCACCTTACGTACAAGGCATTCAATTATCACATATCATATCCTAAGGGGAAAGGTCCCCCACACAAGGTTAGACAAGCCACTTACCTCGAACCGACTCCAAAATCAACTCGAAACCACACGTTTGCCATGAGTATCCGACTCCAAATGGTCCAAATCTATTCAATTCAATTGCATATTGTAAATAACATCTCAAGCAACTGATTCTACTATTTAATTCAAAGCTAAGATGCGGAATTAGGTAAAATAACCGAAATGCCCCTTAGGCCAACGTCTTGGAATCAGATGAAATTAACATTTTCATAACCCTCGTACTCGTTCGAGTCTAACCATATAAAAATCTCTCAAATCGGAGGTCAAACACCCACTCAAAACTCAATAATTCGATCTATGAAGTTTTACCCATTTTTCATTCAAAAAATCCGAAATTAGAAGAGGAATTCGTGATTAGATTAGCGGGTTATAAGCAAAAAGGAGTTTAGAATCATTACCCAATCTTTGCTCCTAAAAATCCCTC
>MU672724.1:0-99704 GCA_026770625.1 Nicotiana glauca | reverse complement strand
TCTACTTTATGAAAATAATATATATAATTTTTGTTTGGTTGGGAGAGCTCTAGCACCGATATAAGTTTTACCACCGTCTTTGTTAGCACGGAGTCCGATCACGACCCGATCGGCTAAGTCGTCCCTTTAGAGACATGTACCAAATCACAAATTTCCATTTTTTTTATTTCCCAAGTCCCAAATTTCCAGATTGTTGATTTCCAGCACAATACCTTCATGTGTGCGTCATGGCGTCCGATCACGGCCCGATCAGCTAAGCTACCTTCCCACATATGCCGTGTGGGTTGGAGTTACCAAATTACAATGTTACCAAGATCATCCCAGTTATGGGGAATAAGCACGATACACTCCTACACCGGCACGTGTAGTTTCAAGAATGAGTCTTATGACCCATCCTTCCTCGGTGTTGCTAAAGATACTCCTGAAAACATATGTGATTCAATTTAGTATTACACACAATTGTAGTATAAATACAAGTATACGAATATATCATAAATGCAACCATACTTACCTTAATATCCTTCACAATTTATAGATTCCAATTAGCATTTCCAGTCACCAACAACAACAGTATTTCCTTGGCTCATTTGGCCATTCACAAGATTCTTTATTCCTGGCACGGTGGCCGTATTCATTTTTTCTCACATTTTCATCCCTTTATTTCCAAAGATCACCAACCAATATCAATGTACCAAATATTTCGGAAATTATGTATTTTCAAATTCAACAGAGATAGAATCATCAAGCATAAGGGACTCTTCCCAAAGAGGAATATACCAACCAACAATTATATTACACATTGATCGTATCTATAAGGCAAAGCATTATATAAAACAGCCACTTATGGGCATAGTTCGGGTACAAGACCTTTAGGCCATTCTACTTTTGGAAGTTAGTTCATAAGATTTGAGACTTATTTCATAATTGTTTCACACTTCCTTATTAGATTCATTTCCATTTGTCATTACATCTCATCAACAAGTAGACATAATCAATCAAGTCATTTAGTACACACAAGAGCAACTAAAAGCATTAAACAGAGAAATTCTTCTCAGCAATTAGCATGCCAAACCTCTTTTAAGATGCGACTCAGAAGTTGTCGAAGCAAAATGTGACTCCTTCCTGGTAGTCAACCAAGTAAATGGGAGCTTCGAGGTTCGAGAAGACATGATGCCAAGATACTTAGACAAACTTTAGGTCATATTGCATCACTTCAAAGAATGAACTCTGGTCCACATTTCTCGAGATCATAGTAGTGAGTCCTATGCACTCGCAAACGTGGGGTCGTCCATCAAAGAAGATGACATACTCCCGGGGGCTGTTGTGCAGTTATCCAAGTCAATGATTGAAGAAGGCCACACCGAGATCAAATCAACAAGTCTAACATGGGATTGGAGGAATAAATATATCAACTATTTAAGAAACGGGAAGCTGCCCACAGACCCAAAATAATCGAGAGCTCTTTGAGCCAGAGTAGCTCGATTTTCACTCGACAAGAACACTATATAGAAGGACCTTCGACGGACCTCTAGCAGTATTCTTGGGACCAGGGGACACTGATTATGTACTTCAAGAAATCCATGAGGGCACTTATGGAAATCATTCCAGCGCTGATTGTTTGGTTCGAAAGGTGATCAGAGCAGGCTACTATTGGGTCAACTTGGAGAAGGACACCAAGAAATTCATTCGAAGGTGTGACAAATGCCAAAGGGTTGAGAAAATGCTCCAATAACCCGGTGAACAACTACATTCAGTATTATCACCATGGTCGTTTATGAAATGGGGGATGGACATCGTCGGTGTCGACGCCCCCTTTTTCTCTAAAAGCAAAATCGGGTTTATGACATTTGGGAAGACAACTCTATTCTCGTTTGGGGAATTGGGTTTTTGGATTTTGAAGAGTCGCCACCTAATGATTAAGTGCATTAGGACACTAAGAGTTTTGCTTTGGAAAACCAAAGTTCGGGTGAGGGCTAGAAATTATCTCGAGGGGAAGGTGTTAGGCACCCCCCAAGATCCACTAGTGTGGTTCCCGACCATGCTACAATTATGACTTTAAATGTAAACAACAAATAAACATACAAGACAACTTTCACGTAATAATTCCAAACAAAGGGAAGTGTAAAAGTTAAATAAACATGTTGAAATTTGGGAATAGTCGATTATTTAAGGAATATAAAAGTAAGGAAAATGGGGATCAAATAATTGGTATAAATAATCAAACAAAGGAATGCAATGGGGGAAAAATTTGGAAAAGAAACAGTACTGAAAATTTAATAACCAAAAGAGATTTTAAATAATTAAAGTGAAACGCAAGGTTTAAAAGAACTAAAAATTTTAAAGGAAATTCTAAAAAAAAAAAGAAGTAAACACATAAAGAGGGAGTGGGTCCTAGGTTTATAAATAACATGGATCACCCACGCAACACCCGGTAATCATTCATACACGTAGTGTTATCGCGTGATCACCATATCCATGTCTACCATTTCCCACCCGTGAAGGTATTAAGCGCGAATTGGTCTCGATTATTATTGCGTGCTATTACCCAACCCTTTCCTACCTGTCCCGGAGGCATATAGGACTACTAATCCTAAAGGGAAGGGATGTTGGGCTTTTTTGTAGTTTCAAAGGTAAAAATTCTAAGGCGACAGTCAAAACACACATAGCAAATCTGGGGAGAGCGCATAAACAAATAAGTCTTAAATGGGCCTCCTTAGATCAAATAAAATCATGTAGCTTAGCACGTCTTACATGTACTGATTAGGTCAAAATTTATGCTTAGCGTTAGGCAGGCTGGTTCAACACATTATTTTCAGGCAAGAAATTCACATTAGGTTCGCCTGGTTGCAACTTATCGAAGGACAACGTAATTAATTAACTACATACTATTTGCCTACGTGATGACCTAAAGACATGTCATCTACAAATTTGAGAAACAATGTATATTGATTTAGGAAAACATTACCAGCCACTAAAAAGAGAGTGAGTTTCAGCACGTGACCATGAATTTTATAATTGGTAATTCATTATTACTATAGGTCTTAGACTTGTAACAAGTAAGGCGATTCTGATTTGATTAATTCCTATAGGCATGATTTCTACGCGTTTGTCGGCTTTAGAAAACATTTGAAGACATAATAAAAAATGTAGAAACCCTATAGGCATGACATCTAAATGCTGGATTTTGCATGAACATGACATCTGATTGCTTCTTTTTTTATTATTACGACCTATAAACATGTTTGCCTAGCGAGAAGTGGATGTGTCAAAATTAGAAAAGACTTGCAGACATGTTTTTTCTTTTTTGTGCGTCCTATAGACATGGTATCTATATGTGAGAATGCAGAAATCCTATAAACATGTTATCTGCATATTAGGATGTTGAAATTAGAAATCCCTATAGGCAGATTATCTATATGCGAAAATTCCTATAGATATGATGTCTACATGCTGAATTAGAAATCCTATGGGCATGATATCTACCCCTTTTTTGCATACATGGTTGCCCTTCCCAATTTACCAATCACCCCAGAGGTTATTACAAAGTTTTATTACAGACCAAAATGATTTGAAAAGAAATCAGGAAACAGTATTACAATCAGAACTCCTAAGCTACATCCAAGGAGCCTAATTCAAACTCAAAGTCTAACAATATGGTTATGAACCAACTGCCAGGATCATGTTCCAAAGCCTTTCTCTTACCCAGGGTGTGTCAATGTTTCAAGGAGTTTCAGGAACTCCAGGCAATGCTCACACCCAGGTATCATGCAAAACATTGAATTAGAGTGCAGTGTGGAAGAGCCAGCCCTCCAATGTCCAAGTTCAAAGGAAAATCAAGGTCCCAAAGCAAGGCTCATTAGAGGGGGCAGAACTTAGAATCTAGGAACAAGTGTGAGTGCAATATAGGGATTAGGGAATGCCAGGGTAGGCTGGGGGGTCATGCCCAACCATATGGTAGGCTGGCAAATCCCTGTCCAACCTGTCAGCCAAACAATTAAGAGTAGGACCTATTGAAGGTCAGGCCATGGCCTGGGCAGTGATCAGGACACTGCCAAACAAAAGTCTCAAATTTAGTATACATAGAAAGGGAAATGGGGATAGGAATTGAAAGAGATTAGGACTCAGAGAGCCCAGTTCCTGTCCATGATCAATAATTTCAAGTATTGCCATGTTTTTGAACCATAACTCAGCCACACAAAGGGGATCAAGGGTAGGGATTCATATAAGGCAAGTGAATCAAACAGACCATGATAACAGGTTTGAAACAATCAGAGAAAGAAAATCGATTTATGCATAAAAGGACACGTTTTGGAAACTCGGAACTTAGACAAGTCCAGAATAGACGAAACATGCTTAACAAAAACACAAACATAGTTCAGCAAAGCAAAAGTCAAGAAACTTAGTAGTAAACACATATGGTAGAAGAGTGAGGAAAATTTAACACAGATTAATCATGTGAGCACACATACAAAAGAAAAGAAGGACAATACATGCATAATAGAGAAGGAAAACATACGAGCATAATACAGACAAACATCTAAAAGAAAAGAACAGCAAGAATCAAAAGACTTTTAGAAACCCTAATTTGAAATCGAACGATTTTTGAAAAGAAAATTTGGGAAAAACACTGAAAACGTCAAGAAGAACATAGACATAGCACTGATCTAAATAAACAACGGTGAAAGAACTTCGAATGGCTTAGGTTTTAGAGAAACCCTAGAAGTGAGAAAGGCTTGGAAGAACAAGATCAGATCCAGAGTCGAAACGGTCAGGAATCAAGCTTCCAGTGTTTGAACAAAACCATAGATCTACGGATCTTAGATGGATATTAAAAGAGACCATCGAGGTCAAGACCTTTAATAGCTTAGGCTTAGGGGTGATAGAGGGTGAGCACAGGCCATCCATGGCTGGAGACGCCATAGATTCCGGTGGGAATGAGGTGAGATAAGGTGGGAGGTGATTAGGGTTTAGGAGAGGTTAGAGAGCGTTTTAGAGACGAGGGGTTTCAAGGGTGACGCCTTTGTGCAAATGACCTGGGGTTAGAGGTGTTGGGTGATTAAAAGGGGAAAGGAAGGATATTGGTCGTTGATCAAAATGATCAGCGGCTCGGATTTTAAAAAAACCGGACGAGTTTTGCAATTGGGTCGTGGGTTGGGTATTTTTAGGAATTGGGTCGTTTAATCTGGGGCGGAATTGGGTCGAATTGGGGGCTAAAATTGAAAGTGAGAAGGGCTGTTATTGAAATAACAATAGGCTAAGTGTTAAATAGCCAAATTTTTCCTTTTTTATTTTATAAAAAATAATAATAATGATTTTAAAAGAAAATTAAAAATACTTAAATGTTAATTTAAAAATACTGGAAATAATTTTATAATTATAAAATGCTATTAATCATAAAATAGACTATAATAGCAATTACATGCAATTTAGCTTTAAGAATACCAAATAGATTTGTAAAAATATACAAAAATCATCTTAATTATATTTTGGTATAAATATGATAAGAGAATAAATTACTCATCAAAAAATGATAATTTTGGGAGTAACTATTGATTTAATGCTGTTAAAAATAGACAATAAATTGATTTTAAAAACTTTAGAAAAAGTAGGAAAAATGCCAAAAGTTTAGCTATGCTTATATATGCCTATATATGCTATTTTGAGGATACTTTGAATATACGAAAAGGTATAGGGAAAATTGGATATCAACAGCTACCCCTCTTTACCCAGGAAGGATGAATGAGTTGTCGGGTAAAGATATGATGGCCAATTTTGACCGAAAGAAATGATTTGAAAGGTTTTGACTGAGCTCTGGTTCCCAAGCTGCCTACATATCCCTGGTTTTATAAGAATCGGGTCATATGTAGTTCGAGATGCACCGACAAAATGTGCCGATGGACGTTTTAAAGAGACGGATGCAATATTTAGGTTAGGGAAGGGTGGTCAGGGACCGATGGGTTGCGAGAACTGGAGCGTAATCTCTTCTTCTATAATGTTGTTTCCAGCTGATGTACCTGCAATTGAGTAATACAAGCATATCGTGCGGAATTTAAACGTGATGTAGGTTCGCATTGGACTATGAATGTTGCCTTCGGACGGTTGATATGACGTCCTCAGACCATGATGTCCTAGGCCATAAAGCGCATAATAAAGGATTGCAGGCTATGAAATGGCATTCTCAGGCTATGACAATGGTGCCTCCGAACCATGATGCATTTGAATAATGATGTGCAGTATATAAAGCGGGGTCCTCGGGCCATGGCATGGTGTTCTCGGGCTATGAAGATGGTGCCTCCGAACAATGATGCCCTTGGATGGTTTGGCGGTATTTCAGCCGATGAAATGCAAGATTTGGTGATGTTACAGCCGATGCAAAAAATGTAAATGGCAATATTTCAGCCGGCAGAAATTTAAATAAACCTGGCGATGTTTCAGCCGATGTGAAGGTTAAATCTAAATGGCGATATTTTAGCCAACAGAATTTTAAATAACGCTGGCAATGTCTCAACCAAAGGATAAAAATGTAAATGGCGATATTTCAGCCGTCATAAATTTAAATCAAACTGGCGATGTTTTGGCCGATGTGGAGACAACGCTTAGTCTTGGAAGGCAGAAAGGTAGCCTTATGCAATGCAAAGAAATGCAGAAGGAGACAACGCTTAGTCTCGGAAGGCAGAAAGGTAGCCTTATACTATGCAAGGAAATGTAGGATGGAGAGTACGCTTACTCTCGGAAGGCAGAAAGGTAGCCTTATGCAATGCAATAAATAAAGGTAATGAGTAGCGAAATCTCTTAGCTGAGAGGTGATAGATGTCAATTAGTTTGTCCTTGTGGCTGCCGGTGATGTTGGGGGCAAATAGCGCTCGATAATGAGGGATGATACTGGGAATGGTATTCCTAAAAAATATGAGCTTGTAATTGTATCTAATGACTTTATGTCTGGGGTGCCTGCATCCAAAGAAAAATCGTGAGTTTTGTAAAGGGGGAAGGTTAGTTCGTCTTCCTGTAGACTACGCTTGTCCTACTCGGCTCCTGCTTTCCTTTGGGGTAACGTTGCTAAACAAAGCTATTTTGACCGTAGACATGCATGATTTAATAAAATAATAAAATACGATGCAAATACATAATAGATAAAATGATTTTAGATGAACCGATGGCTGCGACACGGTTCAAGATATTGCGACCTTTTTTGCTCCGGAATTTTGAGGTTCCTCCTCAAAATTTTGCCCCAGTTTACTGGGTTGGTGCCTCTGACGGTTGCGCGTGATGATTGGCGAAGTTCAACTTCAGAATTTTGAGGGTCCTCCTCAAAATTCTGCACCAGTTTCCAATGTTGGGGGAAATAAAAAAAATTTATTGAATTGTGACCGAACCCATAAGGCTGCCTACGTATCCCCTCTTAAATGGGAATCAGTACAGACATAGTTCAAATTACATCATAAAGGAAACATAATGGTTACATATAGTATCACTTCATTACATCTGAATTGATCGGCTTCCGCCAAACTTCTCCGTCCATTTCTATGAGTATGAGGGCCCTTCTGGTTAGAACCCAGTGAACCATGTACGGGCCCTGCCAGTTAGGAGAGAACTTCCCCTTGGCTTCGTCTTGGTGCGGAAAAATCTTCTTCAGTACTAGCTGCACTGGCGCGAACTGCCTTGGCCTGACTCTTTTGTTGAAAGCTGTGGCCATTCTATTCTGATAAAGCTGACCATGACAAACTGCATTCAGTCTCTTTCCATCTATAAGGGCTAATTGCTCATAGCGACTTTTTACCCATTCTGCATCTTCAAGTTCTGCTTCTTGCATAATTCTTAGGGAAGGAATCTCTACTTCGGCTGGGATGACTGCCTCGGTACCATAAACCAACATATAAAGAGTCGCCCCAGTTAATGTGCGGACAGTGGTACGGTATCCCAATAGAGCAAATGACAGCTTCTCATGCCACTGCTTGTGTTTCTCTATCATTTTCCTTAGTATCTTCTTAATGTTGTTATTGGCCGCTTCCACGGCTCCATTCATCTGCAGTCTGTAAGCTGTAGAATTCTTGTGCATGATCCTGAATGTCTCACACATTGCTTTCATCAAGTCACTGTTGATATTGGAACCATTATCTGTAATGATTGACTCTGGGACGCCAAATCACAAATTATATGGTCGCGGACAAAGTTTGCCACAACCTTTTTGGTTACCACCTTATATGATGCTAATTCAACCCATTTGGTAAAGTAATCAATTGCACCAGAATGAACCTGTGCCCATTTGATGCGGCAGGCTCGATAGGTCCAATGACATCCATTCCCCAAGCGACGAACGACCATGGTGAGCTTGTTGCATTAAGCTCGTTAGGAGGTACCTTTATCATGTCTGCATGGATCTGGCAATGATGGCATTTCCGAACATACTAGATGCAGTCCAACTCCATAGTCATCCAAAATTAATCGACCCGGAGTATTTTCTTGGCTAAGACAAAACCATTCATATGCGGACCAAAGGTCCCTACATGAACTTACTCCAACAACCTGGATGCCTCAGTTGCTTCGACGCATCTTAGTAGTCCCAAATGGGGAGTCCTCCTATACAGGATTCCTCCGCTGTGAAAGAAGTGATTGGATCACCTTCGCTGTGTGTGCTTTTGTGTGGTGTTTCCAAGTTCTGATATTCTCCTGTTACCAGATACTTCTGAATGTCATGAAACCATGGTTTACCGTCTACCTCTTCCTCGACATTAACGCAATAGGCAGGTTGATCCTGGATTTTTACCGAGATGCGATTAATGAAGTTCTTATATGGATGCTGAATCATGGATGATAGAGTGGCAAATGCATCGGTGAACTCATTTTGAACTCTGGGGACATGCCGGAACTCTATCTTTGTAAACCTTTTCCTCAACTCTTGTACATGATGCAAGTATGGTAGTATTTTGGAGTTCTTGGTTGCCCATTCCTCTCGGACCTGATGTATAAGAAAATCTGAATCCCTGATTACTAGTAACTCCTGAACGTTCATGTTAATGGCTTGTTTGAGCCCTAAGATACAGGCTTTGTACTCGGCCATGTTGTTGGTGCAAGGGAACCTGAGTTTGGCGGACACCGGGTAATGCTGACATGTTTCTGATACTAGGACCGCTCCTATGCCAACTCCTTTAAAATTTGCTGCTCCGTCGAAAAACATTCCCCAGACATCATAGGATTCTGCAATGTCTTCTCCTATGAAAGAGACCTCTTCATCAGGAAAATACGTCTTTAGAGGATCATATTCTCCACCCACGGGATTTTCAGCAAGATGATCGGCTAGCGCTTGTCCTTTGATCACTTTTTGGGTCACGTAGACAATATCAAACTCACTCAGCAATATTTGCCATTTGGCCAGTTTGCCTATAGGCATGGGCTTCTAAAAGATGTACTTTAGCGAATCCATCCTTGATATGAGATAAGTAGTGTAGCCACAGAAACAATGCCTCAACTTCTGCGCTACCCAAGTCAGAGCACAACAGATGCGTTCTAGCAAGGAATACCGGGCCTCGTACGGGGTGAACTTCTTACTGAGATGTAAGGCCCCGGAAAATTTCGCTAAGTAATCTAGGATTTTATGGTGCTACGTAGGCTAATTATTATATTTTAAGTGCTATTAACATGGTGGATATCAATTAGACTTGGTAAATATGTGTATAAGTCTTATGGTAAGTAATGTGAGGTCCAAATGGAAGCCTAAGTGTATGCCAAATGGGAAAACTTTCGTAATAGGCTAAAATTTCAAATGGATTCGCACAAAGCTCCACTTTGAACGATCATATCTAAATATTTATGAGGTTTCATGTGATGAACAACCTATCCTATGAAAGGTCTTTGAGTCTAGTTTCCAACGCTTCAAACCGTTCGTCATTTGGACATTCCTACACAAAGTTATGACCAAATTACCAAAGGCTGGACAAAATGCAATCCTGTGTCAGATCTGCAATCTCAATGTCCATTATGCGGACCGCATTTTTGATCTGCGATCGTAAATTAGGTCACGGATTGGACCAGTGTAGCCCAGTTTTGGGTACCGATTTTGCGGTGCATTTTGCGGCCCGCATGTTCATTTTGCGGTCCATTATGCTATAGCATAACAGGGTTAATTTTTCTATTTTTATAACCGAAACCCATGTCGATATATTACAATCTACCCTTCATTTTAGGCCTATTTTCTGATACATTTAGAGAGAGAAAATGGGGTCCTATAGGGAAAAGGGGTTCTTCATCAACATTTCTCCTAAAGATCTTGCTTAAACCTTGAAGATTTGTCAAGAAAGGCACCTTGGTCATCTTCCTAAAAGGTAAGGGTCTATAATCCAAGCTCTTAATTTCTAGATATAACTAGGATAGACCATTAGAAGTGTAATTGATGAGGATAGGAGTGGATATCTTTCATGCATGAGTTCTTAAGAGTATTTTGTTAGGTCTTGAGCTAAAGATGGGATGAGGGATGGTAGGATATTTCACAAAATGGTTTTAAAAGCATAACACCCACTTAGTGTTTGAAAATATGCTCAAATGAACTAAAAATATGATCACCTCTCTAATTTGTGGTTCGATTTGTACCTCAAACTGAAGCCTCCTTTTTTGCTTCACTTGTTTGAACTTGGGACTGATACTTAGTCGATGGGTGGTTATTTCCGGAGAAATCAATGTTGTTAATAAGAATATTGGATGAGTTTTTTCCTGAGTTCAGGGGTTAATCCCGTTCCCAGGTATACCTTTCAATCTGTAAGATGCTCGATCAAGATATCCTGTTCAAGTTCTTTGACCATTGATTTTGTTGCATCCGACTCCTCTAGGGCTATGAAGGTCCTAGGAGTGAGGAATTATTCTTCGTTATCTTCGTTTGAATGCTCACAAACCACATGTTCCTCGGGGGTCAGCCCATTCCCCGACTTATCCTGGATGGGGAGAGTCGATGTTTGTGCTATGTTACCACGAACATATCCTTTACTGCATATTGTTCTTCGTACACCGTTTTTATACCATCTTTTTTTGGGAACCTCATCATATGATAAAGAGTTTATGGTACTACCCTCATGTTGTGTATCCATGGCCTTCCAAGTAAGGCATTGTACCTCATGTCACCTTCGATGATATGAAACTTGGTGTCTTGAACTGTACCAGACATGTCAATTGGGAGGATGATTTCTCCCTTCATTGTCTCACTTGACATGTTGAATCAATTGAAGACTCGAGAGGTGGGTATGATCTGATCGAGCAGTCCGAACTGCTCCACCACCATCGGTCTGATTATATTGGCCAACCTACCTAGATCCACGACAACACATTTAATTTGAAGGTTATTCAAAAGAAAAGAAATTACCAGTGCATCATTGTGTGGTTGGGACAAGGCCTCAATGTCTTCTTTTCTAAATGTAAGGGCATCCTTGAGTATATATCTCCAAGTTTTCCTTTCCGTTGCGACGGACACTTTGGCCCATTTGAACATGGGTCCATGTGGGATATCGGTTCCTCCAACGACCATGTGAATGATGTGTTGAGGTTTTTCTGGTCCATTCTTTCCGTTCGCCTCTCTTTTTTGAAAGTGGTTTTTGGCTCGATTATCGAGGAATTCTCGAAGGTGCCCTTAGTTGATCATCCGGGCCACCTTCTCTCGGAGCTACATGGAATCCTCGATCCTATGATCGTGAATGCTATGGTATTCGCACATCAAGTTGGGGTTCCTTCGGGAAGGATCTTACTGTGCGGGCTTTGGCCATATGGTATCCCTGATTTTACCCGTGGCTGATACGATGTTCGAGACATCGACGTTGAAGTTTTATTATAAAAATTGGGGTGCCTCCATTGTCCTCGAACGCCTATCAAACCCGGTCTTGCTAATAAGTCCCTAGGGATTTTGGCTTCGATCTACTCTTCGATCATTACAGGGTATATTTCACCTCGAAGTGTCTCTTCGATCTTTAAAGTATGGTTGATACCTTTCTTTGCATGATCTCGACTCCCTTTCTGTAGACCTTGGTTCCTTTGCTAGGAGCCTGCTAGGATATACTGAGCTCGATAGGGCTCCTAATTAGTCGTCTTCAACCCTAATCTTCGATTGATACCTGTTGTGCACATCCACCCCGGTCACAACAGGATATTCGATCAAATTTTGCTTTAGCTGCTTCGAAGCTATTAAGCTTCGTTCGTTCAAGCACTGAGTGAAGTCCTACATTTACCAGTCATAAGATACCGGTGGTAATTCCATTTGCTCCATCTGGAAGCGAGATACAAATTCCCTCAGCATCTCATTCTCCTTTTGTTTGATCTTGAAGATGTCGAACTTCCTTGTAGCAACGTTAATGGCACCGACATGTGCCTTCACAAAAGCATCTTCCAACATGGCAAACGAATCCATCGAGTTTGGGGCTAGGTTGTGATACCCTATCATGGCCCCCATGATAACTAGGGATTTTGCTACATTTTATACTCTTTTTGCTTAATTTTTTATTAAAAATGTGTACAAAATAGTCCCAAAGGCTCACAAGTTGTGCTTCATTGCAGGTTTGATCAACAAGGTGACAAGATTTCAAAGATCAGTGCAAAAAGAATGAAACTTGCACAAGTATCAATACAAGATAAAGCTTAGACAAAACAAGGCCAGTGCGGCTGCACACCATTCTGTGCGGTCCGCACAAGTGAGGTTCAGAGAGTATGATATTCAGGAAAAAGGGCAATGCGGCCGCACTAGGTTTTGTGCGATCTGCACTGGGATCAATACAATCGTACTTGATTTAGTGCGGTCCGTAGTAAGAAGGATCAGAGAGTTTCCAGTTCTGAGTTTCAAGCCAATGCGGTTCTCACTCTATTTCATGGGGACCGCACAAGAAGCCTCTGCAGTCGCACTCCATTCTATGCGGTCCACATTGCCTAAGTTCAGAGAGATGGGTTTTTATATCAAGAGCCTTATTGTAGTCTGCACGTGATGTTGTGCGGTTCGCACTAGCCCCGCAGGGGTATTTTTGTCCAGATTTTTTAGCTTAGTATAAATAGCTTCTTTTCTCATTTTTTAGGTTATTAGATAGTTTTAGCTAAGAGCTGCGCTTGTGGGTTCAAATATTTTAGCTATTTTGGGCAATTTTATCTACATTTAAACATTGAATCTTCTTGTTTATCTTAGTAATTAATTAATATGAGTTTTTCTTCATCTATTTCTTGTTTTTCTTCTTTAATTATGAGTAGCTAAACCCATAAGCTAGGGTTGTGGCTCAACCCTAGTGTAGGTAATTGATGGGTCTTGTGTTGTAGGGCTAGATTAACTATGGGTGTTTGATATTTTTGCAAATTTCATGTTTAATTGCTGAATTAGTGGTTGCAAACACTAGTTTGTTTTTAGTAGACTTAAGCTCTTCTTGAGAAAGAGAGCTTGAGTCTCTAAAATTGGTCCAACAAGGAATTAGGGCGTACTTAAGAGATTGATAGCCCCAATTAAAGGGTTAAACCTCAAGAGAGTAATACCCGACTTGAACCTTGATTGCTTGTGCAAATTTGCATACCCAGTTGGTCTTGAGAAAGTCAATTCAGGCAAAATCACTTGAACCATCGAGAGGTGTAGAGTGGGTAAAATTGTGCAATGGTTATATCATACTCCCTAAATATGTCAATCATGCCTTAGACTCAAGTATCCATCAATTGACCACCTAGGCAAAAGTCACTACCCTAGTTCCTTTTAAACCATTTGAACAACCCGCAACATTTTACTCTTAGCCTATTCTAGTTTAATTTACCATTGTAGTTTGATAAAAGTAGAAGTAAAATAAAAACCCAAAAATGTTTAGAAATGTAATTTGGAACACATACATGACTCCAAACTAGAAAGATACCCGACTCCAACTTCTAGCTCTCTGTGGAAATCGATCCCGACCCTAAGTCGAGTACAAGCTGCTTCGACCCTCTCTCGCTACTCAATTGTAGTGTATGGTAGGCCTCGAACACTTTTGGTGTCGTTGCCGGGGAGGTAATAGTTTTGGCTATCTATTTAGCTTGTTTTGTGCATTGTTCTTCTTTCCTTCGTTGTTACTAATTTGTTTGTGTCAGAACTCGGGAACCAAATGGCAGTGAATACCGCTAATGACGCTCTTAGAAATGTGATTACGGGGGAGGAGCTAGATGATTTCAGAGATGATGAGGTGCCTTTTGTACCTCAAGGACAATGTAGAGGCCGCCAGGACAATGCTAATGTTAATGACAATATTCCAGACCCTCCTCAGCCACCTCCAAGAGTGTCTCCCAGAGTGCTTCCGAACCAAGGCTATGCAAGTGCTATTGTCCCACCCCGAATCTGGGCGAGCAATTTTCAAATAACCAATGTGATGTTGACCTTACTAGAGCAACATAGGTATTTCACAGGTGCTGCAAATCAAAATGCTTACAAAAATCTCAAGGGGTTCGTGGATACATGTTAGGGGAGCAAGCAAACTAATGTGTCTGAGGATGCTCTTAGGTTGAGACTCTTCCCATTATCACTTAGAGGGAAGGCATTGGATTGGCTCGAGTGACTTCCCAACCATTCCATCACTACTTGGGATGAGTTGGCGGACAAGTTCATTGCAAAACTTTTCTCACCGGGGCATATGGCAGCATTGCGAGATGAGATATTGGCTTTCAAGCAAGAGCCCACGGAAATTTTGCATGAGATTTGGGAGTGTTATAGAACAATGCTGAAAAAATTCCCCAACAATGATATGACTGAGGCGATGATCCAACAAACCTTCTACCGGGGTATTAACACCACAAATCAATGCATAGTCAACCAACTTGCCGGAGGCAACTTTATGAAGCCATTGTTTGATGAGGTATGTGATATCTTTGACGAGATGGCTGCCACTTCTTCTGCGTGGAAAGGTAGAGCCAATGTGCCCCAACGTGACCCCGCAGTCACTCATTTGCACAAGGAATTGCATGATCATGGGCATGCTATAGCTGAGCTGACAACTACGATGAACCAACTCACAAAGGCACAGTTTCAACAAGTTCAAAATCCTCGCCAAGTAAATGCCATGGAGGGTGTCAATATGCTTGTCAACAAAAGAAGGAAAAAAGGGCAACAAAACCAAGGGAATTCTGAGCAATTTGATAATGATTGTGGTGGATTTCAAAATGATGGTTATGATGACGAAAGTGAAGAGGTTCAATACGTGAATAGTTATCAAGGCCAACGGGGCAATTCTTCCAACCAACAATAATGGAGACCTCAAGGCAATTGGGGCAATCAACAACAAGGCAATGCTAATTAGGGGAACAACAACTAGGGCAATTAGAATAACAATCAAAGCAACCAAGGAAATTGGAATGGTAATAACAACAATTGGGGTGGTAATAACAATCAAGGTAGATGGAACAATGGAAACCAAGGAAAATGGGGGCAAGTCTTTCAAAGGCCCCCAATGTACCAACAACCAAATAATTTGCCCCCATTTCCATCTCAAGGTCCTAGTTCTTCTAGCAATGATATGGGTAGAATTTAAATGATGTTCGAACAGATGATGAAGAAGAATTCAGATTCTGATGCGCAATTGGCTTCCCACAATACCTCAATCAGAAACTTGGAGGTGCAGTTAGGACAAATCTCACAATCCTTGAATACACATCCTAAGGGTGCTCAACCAAGTGATACGGTAGTGAACCCGAAGGGTGAGAACAATCATGTTATGTTGGTAAGTACACGGAGTGGATGAGGCGGTGATGTGAATGCCTCTAAACAAAAGCAAATTTTGAGTGATGATGTTGAGTTGCAAGAAGATGAAGTTCCTTTGGTGGTTGAGAATGTGATTGATGAAATTGTGAATGAATAAGTGAGGATTGATATTCAAGATGTCGAGGTGGAAACCCAAAATGACGTGAACTCATCTAAGGGAACACATAATAGACATGCCAGAGCTAGTTGTGCCTAAAGCCAAGGCTCCTTTGCCAGGGACACCTCCACCTTATCCTCAAAGGCTCACGAAGCAGAAAAATGAGAATCAGTTTAAAACTTTTATTGACATGATGAAGAGCTTATCCATTAATGTACCTTTGGTGGAGGCTCTTGAACAAATGTCGGGCTATGCTAAATTCATGAAGGACTTGGTTTCAAAGAAGCATTCTATGTATTGTGAAACTATAAAGATGACTCACCAAGTTACTGTTATAGTGAATTCAATGGCCCCGAAGCTTGAAGATCCCGGTGCTTTCACCATTCCTTGCACCATTGGGAGTGCGGACTTTGCCAAGGCTCTATGTGATTTGGGGGATACTATCAATTTGATACCCTACTCAGTTTTCAAAACCTTGGGTATTGGGAAACCTAGGATGACTTCCATGAGATTACAAATGGCGGATAGATCGATGAAGAAACCATTGGGTATTATTGATGATGTGCTTGTCCGGGCGGACAAATTTATCTTGCTAGCTGACTTTGTGATCTTGGACTGCGAGGTGGACTATGAAGTTCCTATCATATTGGGAAGACCTTTCCTAGCTACGGGGAAGGCCTTAGTTGATGTGGAAGCAGGGGAACTCACCTTCCGGGTGGGTGATGAAAAGGTGGCCTTTCATGTTTGCAAATCAATGAAGCATCCCAACATTACCGAGGTGTGATATTTTATGGACCTAGTGACAACAGTGATAATTGATGAAACCAGTGCAATGATCAATGCGAAGGACCCATTGGAGGCTGTATTGTTGAATCTAGATGTCAATGAGGATGCAAGCCGAGTGGAGTGTGTGAATGCTTTACGTGGAATGGGCTCTTACTCTTATGAGCCTATGAAATTATCTTTGGATCTCGAGAATAGGAAGATTCCACCAGCAAAACCCTCAATTAAGGAGCCTCCGGTGTTGGAGTTGAAACCACTGCCTCCACACCTCAGGTATGAGTTCTTAGGCTCAAATTCTACTTTGCCAGTTATTCTTTCCTCTTGTCTTACTAACATGCAGGTTGATGCCGCATTGGCGGTGCTTCAAAAGCAAAAAAAAGGTAATTGGATGGACTCTAGCTGATATTCGAGGTATAAGCCCCACATTCTGTATGCATAATATTATTCTGGAAGATGATGCAAAGCCCTCCTTGGAGCATCAAAGGAGGTTGAACTAGGCAATGCAAGAAGTTATGAAAAAGGAGGTGATCAAGTGGTTGGATGCTGGGGTTGTGTACCCCATCTCTAATAGCTCTTGGACTTCACCGGTGCAATGTGTACCGAAGAAGGGTAGCATGACCGTGGTTGCAAATTCACAAAATGAGTTGATTCCTACTAGAACCGTCACTGGTTGGAGGGTATGCATGGATTACAGCAAGTTTAATAAAGTGACCCGCAAGGATCACTGTCCTTTGCCTTTTCTTGATCAGATGTTAGACCGACTTTCTAGGCGTGCCTTCTACTATTTCTTGGATTGGTATTCTGGGGAGAACCAAATCTTGATTTCTCCAAAAGATCAGGAGAATACCATATTGACCTGTCCATATGGCACCTTTGCTTTCTCTAGAATGTCTTTTGGATTGTGTAATGGACCGGCTATATTTTAGCAGTGTATGATGGCCATTTTCACTGATATGGCGGAAGACACTTTAGAGGTGTTCATGGACGACATTAGTGTTGTGGGAGACTTATTTGATGAATTATTGAAGAATTTTGATAGAGTTTTGGCTCGTTGTGAAGAAACTAATCTTGTCCTAAATTGGGAGAAATGACACTTTATGGTGGAAGAAGGGATAGTTCTTGGGCATAAATTTCGAAGCATGGTATTGAGGTAGACAAAGAAAAGATCGATGTGATTTCACGGCTTCCTCCCCCTATATCTGTCAAGGGAGTTTGAAGTTTTCTTGGGCATGGAGGGTTCTACCAAAGATTTATCAAAGACTATTTGAAGGTAGTGAATCCCTTGTGCAAGTTGTTGGAAAAAGATGCTAAGTTCGTGTTTGATGAAAAATGTATGCAAGCCTTTAAGTTGACTACCACTCCTATCATTACCGTACCTAATTGGAGCTTTCCACTTGAGCTCATGTGTGATGCGAGCGATGTTGCAGTTGGGGCGGTTTTGGGTCAAAGAGTGAACAAAATGTTTCATTCGGTGTACTATACGAGCAAGACAATGAATGATGCTCAAGTGAACTACACGGTGATCGAGAAAGAACTTTTGGCTATTGTGTTTGCAATGGAAAAATTCCGGTTGTATCTTATGGGTGCTAATGTTATTATTCATACCGACTGTCGACGCCCCTAATTTCTTGCGAAATCGGGTTTATGACATTTGGAAAGACAACTCTATTCTCGTTTGGGAATTGGGTTTTGGATTTGAAGAGTTGCCACCTAATGATTAAGTGCATTAGGATACTAAGGGTTTTGAGTTGGAAAACCAGAGTTCAGGTAAGGGCTAGAAATTATCTCGAGGGGAAGGTGTTAGGCACCCCTCAAGATCCACTAGTGTGGTTCCTGGCCATGCTATGTTGTGACTTTGAATGCAAACAAGTATACAAATAATTCCACACATAAGGGTTGCAAGTAGGTACGTAACAAACATGTTGAAATTGAGGTCTAAGTGATCTCATAATTTGTTTAAAAAATGTCCAAGTGCAGAAATTTAAACAAAGAAATGAATAAACAGAAATTAAAAAAAAAAGAATGGTGCAGTAAAAAGAGGAATTTGGTGACTGAAATGAGATATAGGAATTTATGATAAAAAAATAAAGTTACATAAGGGAAAGGGGACCTAGGTTTGTGAAATACATGGATCATCCACACAACACTGGTAGCCAATCGTACACATGGTGTTATCGCGTGATCATCATCTTCATGTCTACCCTTTCCACCCGATTAAGGTGTTAAATGCGGAATGATATTGTCACCTACTGCATGCTATTACATGTCCCAACTATCAGTCCCGGAGGTAGTTGGGACTACTAATCCTAAAGGAGAGGAAACTTGGCTTTTTAGAGTTTAAAAGGATAAAAATCTAGAGCGACAGTCAAAACACATAATGCAGTTAAAGGGGAGTTATTAGCAACTAAGGGATCAAATATGCCTCCTCATTTTAAGAAACAAATTGTTATCATGTCTTACATATACTTATTTGGTCTTAATTTAAATTAAGGCGTAGGATAGGTTGATTTACCACATATTTCCCAGATAGGGAGTCCAAATTAGTCCTGCTTAGATGTAGTTGTCGAAAAACTGACATAGTTGATTAATTACGTAACTATTTTGCCTATGTGTTAAACGGGACCTATAGTCATGATATCTATCAATGGAGGAATAACCTGATTGCAAAAAAGAATTGTTGGCTCTAAGCTCTGCGAGTGTTAAACAAATTACCACTGATTTTAAACTTAGGAGCAAATGGGCGATTCAGATTTAGTTGATAGCTTCTATAGGCATGCTCTCTAGGCGTCACTAATTTTATCGTTGTTATTGTCATGTAGAGATCCTATGGGAAGATCATCTATATGCAATTGGTTATTTTAACTCCGATAAGCAGATTTACCTAGTGACAGATGCATATGCAAAATGCAAGAAATCCTATAGGCACATTATCTATATGATATGCAGAGTTTCAGTAACAATTTATGGGCATGGTATTTATACGAAGTGCAGAAAACCTATGAGCATGGTATGTATGTGACATGCAAAGGTTTGAAAGTAGTAAGTCCTACAAATATGGTATCTACATAAGATGCTGAGTTTTGAAAGTAATAATTCCTAAAACATGGTATCTACATGAAATGCTGAATTTGAAAGTAAATAATTCCTAAAAATATGGTATCTACATGAAGTGCTGAATTTAAAAGTAAATAATTCCTAAAAACATGGTATCTATCCCTTTGCACGCATTCAATACCATCCCTTTCACTATACACCCCAGGAGTTATTACAAAATTTATTACAGACCAAATGAATCAGAAGAAAGAATAAAAATACATCAGTGATTACATTTACATCTAATCAGCCTAATCCAGACTCAAAGTCTAATAATATGAGATAAACCAACTTCCAGGATTGGATTTTTCAAAGCCTTTCTCTTATTTGGGATGTGTCAAGGTTCCAAGAAACTTCAAGAGTTCCAGGAATGCTTACTCCCCAAATATCATTGCAGAATTAGATTATAATGCATTGTGGAAAGGCCAACCCTCAAATGTCCAGGTTCAGAGGGAACTCAAGGTCCCAAGGCAAGGCTCAAAGGAGGGGGGCAGAATTTATAGACTAGGAGTAAGTGTAAGTGCAATAAAAGGGAATTAAGGGGGAGGCCAGGGCAGGCCGGTGGTCATGCCCAACAATTAGGATGCTGGCACACCCCTGACCAACTTGTCGGCCTTAGAATTGGGGAGTTAAGACCTTGTTGAAGGTCAGGTTCAGCCCTGGATAATAATTGGGATGCTGCCAGGTTATACCTTAACTCAACACACATAGGGAAATGGGGTATGGGAGCAATTGTTCATACTAGCAGCAAGAAACAAAGAAAGAGCAAGCAAAGCATGTAGGTACTTCAAAATAAACTTTGTAGAGAGTTGAAAGCATACATGGATACAAATACTATGAATAAACACAATAGAATGATACTGAAATTAATTTTAGGACATACCAGTTCAAAGGAAAAAGTAAGGAGAAACAGTAGCCTTGTGAAAACCAAAGTGCAGTCAAGAAGCAAGAGTATAAGTTTAGAAGAGAGTTGTGATTTTTGTGTGCTTAATCGTGTGTGGAGGATTGTTAAAAACATGTATTTATAGTGCAGAAAAGAAACTGAAATAGGTAAGAAAATAGTTTGAGAATAAATCAAACCTGGTTTCCCTTTAATTAAGGGATTCTGATTTCAAACGGGCAAAGTAAATAAGGAAAGAAGTTAACTAAACACTTTTCAAAGTAGTGCAAGAAGGGGTAAATACATAATAGTTATTTAAGGGAAAGATTTTGACAGTACACGGTTGTGCCAATTAAGGAAAGGAAACCAATTGACAACCAAGCAATCATGAGTCGAAAATTTGTATGAATGAACCAATTCAGAAAAAGGTAAAGAAATGTTTTACTTAAGAAGAATCAGCACCAGTCAACTAACCCCAAAAAAGGATTCTGATTCGAACTTAAGTTGGAATGCCCTTTTTGAAGAAAGCTTTTAACACACATATAAAAAGGGACTAGCATGCTAATCAGAAGAGTCTAGTATAGAAGAATTCAGAGCCATTCACAAAAGGGTTTGAATTCAATACATAGATCCAAAGCGAGTTTGAGAGAGTCCAGGGCTCAAATAGAACCCTAGTCCAAACACACAAGACCAAACTCGCCCAAAACCCCAACATCCTAGGGTTTTGACTTGAATCAGATGTAAAGAAGACAAAAATGGGGGAACAAGCAAATACAGTAGAATGTTTAAAGCAAACCGAGTAAGGGGATTAATTTGAAATATAATGGAAGCAAAAGAAACAGTAGAAGAAAACATGCTTAAGTAGGTTATTCTAGAGGAAACTTGAAGAGACGAAATAGTAAGAACACTTAATGAACACAATAGAAAAGTATAGTAGACGAGATCATGGTGGAAGAAAATAGCATAACATCTTGAAGAGCATACAAGCACATAGTGTAGAAACACAGTAGAGGAACATGCGTGGTAAAAGAAGAACGTAAGAACATAGCAGAGACATACATACACAAAGAAAGGGAAAAGAAAAGTCAGAAAAAAACTTAAGAATTTTCATACACCCTAAATCTTAAAGAAGTGAATTTGAAAGTAAAATTCTTAAAGAAAAGTTGGGGAAATTTTTTGAGAACTCAAAAATAGAGCGTGAACACACACAAATCTAAAGAGAATCGGAGAAAAACCTCGAAAAGCTAGGGTTCCAGATGAACCCTAGAATGAGAAAGGCTTAGAAAAGGTCCGATCTAAGTCGGATAAGGCTGGAAACAGGCTTAGGAGGCTAAGATATGCTGGAGCCAGGACGGAGATGGCTGGAAACCTCAAGTCGCCGGAGGTCTGGGTGGAGACCTTTGAAGTATAGCGTCAAACCTTCGAGTATCAGGCGCATAGGAGCAATAGAAGGTGAGTATGAGGTTTCCATGGCCCGGGAAGCCATGGATTCCAGTGAGAATCGAAGGGGATTAAGGTTTATTGGGTGGCGGTGACTAGGGTTTGTAGAGAGAATAAGAGGGGAAGGGGATTCAAGGGCGCCTATCAGATGGGAATGAGAGATTAGGAATGAGAGATTAGGGTGGTCGTTTGGAGTTAAAAAAGGCAAGGGTGGCTTATGGTCGTTGATAAAAAATGATCAACAACCTGGATCAATAATAGGAACCGGGCGGGTCGTTTGAGACGGATCGTGGCTAGGTTAAAACAAAATTGGTCTGGTCCAATTGAGGGTTAGGATTGGGTAAATTGAGGGTTAAAATTGAAATATGAATAGGCTATGATTGTAATAAAATGAGGTTAAATGTTAAATAGCCAGTTTTCCCTTTTTATTTTATAAAAATAGTAAAATACGATCTTAAAAGTAAATTAAAAGCACTGAACTAATTAATAATATATAAATGTTAATCTAAAAATACTGGGAACAATTTTATAATTGTAAAATGCTATTAATTGTTATATAGGCTATGATTACAATTTTATGCAATTTAGCTTTAAAATAATCAAATAATTTTATAAAAATATGCTAAATTCACCTTAATTATATTGTGGCGTAAATATGAAGATGGATATAAATTATTCACCAAAATGATAGTTTTGAGAATAATTATTTGATTTTGTACTGCTAAAACAAATAATAAAATGATTTTAAAAAGCTTTAAAAATTAGAAAAGAAAATATCAAAATTTTTGGGCATACTTATATACGTATGTACATGCTATTTTGAGAATATTTTGTGTATCAAAATAGGTAGGGAGAAATTGGGTATCAACAACTGCCCTCTTTACCCGGGAAAGATGGAAGAATTGTCGGGTAAAGATATGATGACCAATTTTGATCGAAAGAAGCATCTTGAAAAAGGTTTTGACCGAGCTCTGGTTCCTGAGCTGCCTACATATCCCTGGTCTTACAGGAATCAGGTCATATGTAGTTCAGGATAGATCGGCAGAATATACCGATGGAGGTTTTGAAAAGGATGGATGCAATATTCAGGTTGGGAAGGATGGTCAGGACCGATGGGCTGCGGGAACCGGAGCGAGATTGCTCCTGCTATAATGTCAATTTCCAGCTGGTCTACCTGCAGATGAGCAATACAAACATATCGTGCATAAATTTATACGTGATTCAAGTTCCCGTTGGACGATGAATGTTGTCTTTGGACGGGTAGGATGACATCCTCAGACCATGATGTCCTGGGCCATGAAGCATATAATAAAGGATTCGCAGGCTATGAAATGACGTTCTCGGGCTATGATAATGGTGCCTCCGAACCATGATGCCTTTGAATAATGATGTGCAAAATATAAAAGCGGGGTCCTTAGGCCATGGCATGGCGTTCTCGGGCTATGAAAATGGTGCCTCCGAACAATGACGCCTTTGGACAGTTCGGCGATATTTCAGCCCATAAAATGTAGGATTTGGCGATGTTTCAGTTGATGTAAAGCGTAAATGAAAGGATGGCGATATTTTAGCCGATGTAAAGCATAAATATAAATGGCGATATTTCAGCCGATGTAAAGATTTAAATAAATTTGGCGATATTTCAGCCGATGTAAAATATAAATGGCAATATTTTAGCCGATGTAAAGATTTAAATAAAATTGGCAATATTTCAACAATGCAGGATTTAAATAAAGTTGTCTATTGTTCAGCCGTGCAGGATTTAAATAAAGCTGGCAATATTTCAGCCGACAAAGATTCAAATATAAATGGCGATCTTTCAGCCGATATAGAGATTTAAATGAAGTTGGCGATATTTCAGCCATGCAAAGATTTCAATAAGGTTGGCGATATCTCAGCCGTGCAAGTGGAGACAATGCTTAGTCTCGGAAGGCAGAAAGGTAGACTTATGCAATGCAAGGGAATGCAGGATAGAGGTAGTGCTTAACCTTGGAAGGCAGAAAAGTAGCCTTATGCAATGCAAGAAATGCAGGATAGAGGTAGTGCTTAACCTCGGAAGGAAGAAAAGTAGCCTTATGCAATGCAAGAAATGCCGGATGGAGGTAGTGCTTAACCTCGAAAGGCAGAAAAGTAGCTTTAGGTAATGCAAGAAATGCAGGATGAAGGTAGTGCTTAACCTCGGAAGGCAGAAAAGTAGCCTTATGCAACGCAAGAAATGCAGGATGGAGGTAGTGCTTAGCCTTAGAACGCAGAAAAGTAGCCTTACACAATGCAAGAAATGCAGGATGGAGGTAGTGCTTAACCTCGGAAGGCAAAAAAGTAGCCTTAAGCAATGCAAGAAATAAAGGTGAGGAGTAACAAAATTTCTTAGCTGAGAGATGATAGATGATAGTTGATTGCGTCATTGTGCCTGCTGGGGATATCGTGTGAGGATAGCACTTGTAAATAGGCGATGATTCTGAGAGTTGTATTCCTAAAAAAGCATGAGTATGTAATCATATCTGATGACTTCATGTCTTGGGATGCCTGCATTCCAAGAAAAATCGTGAGTTTTTATAAAGGGGGAAGGTTAGTTCGTCTTCCTGTAGACTTCGCTTGTCTTGCTCGGCCCTTTTTTCGATGATACTCCACGTATCCTTGGGGTAGCGTTGCTAAACAAAACAATTTTGATAATGGACATGTATGACTTACTAAAAATACAACATAAATATATATAATCGAAAATAGCTTTCTTTTAGATGAACCGACGATTGCGATACGGTTCAAGATGTTGCATCCTCTCTCACCGACCCTCAAAATTCTACCCCAGTTTACTGGGCTGGAGTTTCTGATGGCTACATGCGATGAATGGCTGAAAGTTGACTTTGGAATTTTGAGGGTCCTCCTCAAAATTCTGCCCCATTTTCCAATATCGGGGAAAATAAAAGTTTTATTGAATTGTGATCGAACACATAGGGCTGCGTACGTATCCCCTCTTAAACGGGAATCAGGTCAGGCATAGTTCAAATTACATCATACAAAAATTATAAAGATTACACATAATAACGCTTGACTGCATCTGAATTAATCGGCTTTGGCTAGACTTCTCCATCCATTTTTGCAAGTATGAGGGCTCCTCCTGTTAGAACCTGGTGAACCATGTACGGGCCTTGCCAGTTAGGAGAGAACTTTCCTTTGGCCTAATCTTGATGCGGAAAAATTTTCTTCAACACTACTTGCCCTGGTGTGAATTGTCTTGGCTTGACTCTTTTGTTGAAGGCTCTTGACATCCTGTTCTAATACAATTGACTATGGCAAACTGCATTTAGTATTTTCCCGTCTATAAGGGCTAACTTCTCATAGCAACTTTTTACCTATTCTGCGTCTTCGAGTTTCGCTTCTTGTATAGTCCTCGTGGAGGGAATCTCTACCTCTGCGGGAATGACCACCTTGTTACCATAAACCAACATATAGGGAGTAGCCCCGGTTGATGTGCGAACTATGGTACGTCACCCCAATAGAGAAAATGATTGCTTTTCATGCCACTGCTTATTCTTTTCTATCATTTCCTTAGTATCTTCTTGATGTTCTTGTTGTCCACTTCTACATCTCTATTCATCTGCGGTCTGTAGGTTGTAGAATTCTTGTGTTTGATCTTGAACGTCTCACACATTGCTTTCATCAGATTACTACTGAGATTGGAACCATTATCAGTGATTATTGACTCTGGGACGCCGAACCGGCAAATGATACGATCGCGGACAAAGTCTGACATAACTTTCTTGGTTACTGCCTTATATGATTCTACTTCAACCCATTTGGTGAAATAATCAATTGCCACTAGAATGAACCTGTGCCCGTTTGATACGGCAAGCTCGATAAGTCCAATGACACACATTCCCAAGCGGCAAATGGCCATGGTGAGCTTGTTGCATTGAGCTCTTTAGGAGGCACCTTTATCATATCTGCATGAGTCTGGCAGCGATGGCATTTTAAGACATACTGGATACAGTCCATCTCCATGGTCATCCAGAAGTAACCAGCTCGGAGTATTTTCTTGGCTAAGACGAAACCATTCATGTGCGGGCCACAGGTCCCTGCATGAACCTCCTCCAACAACCTAGATGCTTCCTTTGCTTCGACACACTTTAGTAATCCTAAATTGGGAGTCCTCCTATACAGGATTCCTTCGTTGTGAAAGAAGTGATTGGATAACCTCCGCAGTGTGCGCTTCTGAGTAGTGTTTGCAAGTTCTGGATATTCTCCTATTGACAGATACTTCTTGATGTCATGAAACCATGGTCTTCCATATGTTTTTTATTTGGAATGAGCACAATAAGCGGGTTAATCCTAGATTTTTACCAGGATAGGATCAATGAAGTTCTTATCTGGATGTTGAATAATTGATGATAGAGTGGCTAATGCATCAGCGAACTCATTCTAGACTCTGGGGACATGCCGGAATTCTGTCTTTGTAAACCTCTTCCTCAACTCCTGTACATGATGCAAATACGGGAGTATTTTGGAGTTGATGGTTGCCCATTCTTCTTGGACCTAATGTATGAGCAAGTCGGAATCCCCGATTACTAGTAATTCCTGAATGTTCATGTCAATGGCTAGCTTGATCCCTAAGAGCAGGCTTCGTACTCGGCCATGTTGTTGGTGCACGGGAACCTGAGTTTAGCAGACACCAGATAATGCTGACCTGTTTCTGATACTAAACCTGCTCCTATGCCAACTCCTTTAAAGTTTACTGCTCCGTCGAAAAACATTCTCCAGCCATCACAGGATTCTGCAATGTCTTCTCCTATGAAAGAGACCTCCTCGTCAGGTAAATACGTGTTTAGAGGCTCCTATTCTTCGCCCATAGGATTCTCGGCAAAATGATCTGCCAGTGCCTATCCTTTGATTACTTTCTGGGTCACGTAGACAATATCAAATTCACTCAGTAGGATTAGCCATTTGGATAGCTTGCCCATGGTCATGGGCTTCTGAAAGATGTACTTCAGCGGATCCATCCTTTATATAAGATAAGTGGTATAGGCACAGGAATAATGCCTCAACTTCTGAGCTACCCAAGTTAGACCACAACAGGTGCGTTTTAGCAGGGAATACCGAGCCTCGTATTGGGTGAACTTCTTGCTGAGATAGTAAAAGGCTTGCTCCTTTGTCCCTGTTTCATCATGTTGTCCTAAAACACAACCGAATGCCCCATCTAGTACCGCAAGGTAGAGCAATAGCGGTCTACTCGGTTCGGGCGGAACCAGAACTAGCGGCGTTGACAAGTATTCCTTGATTCTGTCGAAGGCTTTCTAACAATCATCTATCCATTTAGTGGTGGCGTCCTTCTTCAACATCTTAAAGATGGCTCACAAGTGACAGTGGACTGGGCTATGAACCGGCTGATATAGTTGAGTATGCCTAAGAAACTCATAACCTCTTTCTTGTTCTTTGGCGATGGAAATTCTTGAATGGCTTTAAACTTTGACGGATCCAGTTCTATTCCTCGGCGACTTGCGATGAACCCAAGCAATTTTTCGATGGGAACCCTAAACGCACACTTGGCGGGATTAAGTTTCAGGTTGTACCTTCTGAGTCTATTGAAGAACTTCCTCAGATCTTCCATGTGGTCAGTGGCTTTCTTGGATTTGATGATGACATTGTCTACATACACCTTGATCTCTTTGTGTATCATGTCATGGAAAATAGTATTCATGGCCCTCATGTAGGTGGCCCCAACATTCTTTAATCTAAACGGCATCATCTTGTAATAATACATACCCCATGGCATAATGAAAGCTATTTTCTCCACGTCTTCTTCGTCCATCCATATCTGATGGTACCCAGCAAAATAATCGACGAATGACTACAGCTCGTGCTTGGCGCAGTTGTCAATTAGGATGTGTATGTTCGACAAAGGGAAGTCATTTTTCAGACTGGCCCGGTTAAGGTCCCGGTAGTCGACACAGACTCTGACCTTCCCATACTTCTTTGGCACTGGCACTGGCACAATGTTGGCCAACCATGTTGGATACTCCACTACTCTAAGGACCTTGGCTTTGACTTGTTTGGTAACTTCCTCCTTAATTTTCAAACTCATGTCTGGCTTGAACTTTCTGAGCTTCTGCTTTCCAGGCAGACATGTTGGATCTGTTGGTAATTTGTAAGCTACAATAGATGTACTGAGACCAGTCATATCATCATACGACCAGGCGAATATATCCTCATATTCCCGTAGAAATTATGTGTACTCTTCCCTTTCCGATGGTGATAGATGAACACTGCTGCACGTTTTCTTGACATTTTTTGTATCCCCCAAGTTGTTAACCTCAGTTTTGTCCAAGTTAGACTTAGGCATATTCTCAAAGTCCTCAACCTCTTTAATGACCTCTTCTGGTATTTCATCCCCTTTTGAGTCTGTATTTGTTTGTTGCGTTGTCTCGTCGCATGTCACATTCATCGATTCATCAAGATAAGTAATAGTAATGCTATGCAAATAAAGTAAATGGTAGAGAAAATAATAAGAGCGATATTTATAAGAAACTAAAATACTTTGATAAATCCCATAATTGTTTTGAACATCGGATCTCTTTTTGAAATTTAAAGAAAATACGGAAAGGAAATCAACTAGTGAAAAAGTAAAAGATAATTCATAGTGCTTTGTTCAGCCTTGCTACTCCGAAGCTTTTTGGGCCTTGGTGGTTCTGACGGACCAGTTGTTGAGATGCGCTCCTCGACTCACAACTTGTATGGAAGGGCCTTCCTCCCCTTCCTCCTAAAAAATGACATGATAGTCCATATTGTCGTCTTCCAAGAACAGATTCTTCATCGCCGCCAATGTTTCTTATTCCTCTAACCCATATATGATGTCTGCCAGCTAGAAAGTCTGTTCTAGGAGGGGTATCGGGTGCTCTAGTGGATAGTAGGGGCCACGCCATGGTGGCAACCAGTTATGGAATTCTTCCCAAGTATATCCATACCCTTACCCAAAGGTGGTGCCATGCTTCTTCAGTTTGATAGGCTTGGTAATTCCCTAAAGGATTTTGCCGAGCCCTTTGCCAGGATCATACCCGTTACAATTTAATATACTTTCTATCTTGTTATCCCACCACTTATCTTTGTCCATAGCGTTGACTCGCTCGGTGTGATGGTAGGTTTCTCCACCTAACTTCTTTCTTCCTCCAATCACTGGGATGGTCTGGCGACTATATATGGGGTTACTACCGTCGCCATGAATGATCAACTCTTGGTGATTCCACTCAAACTTCACTGCCTGGTGCAGGGTTGATGCTACAGCTCCAGCGGCGTGGATCCAAGGTCATCCCAGTAGTAAGTTGTAAGATGCTGGGATGTCTATCACTTGAAAATCAACGTCGAACTAAGTCGGTCCCATTTGCAGACATAAACTGATCTCCCCAATAGTGGACCTTTGGGAACCATCGAAAGCTTTGACATTGATAGCCCCATCCTTGATTTCATGTAGGCTCTTCCCCAATGTTCTGAGGGTCACTAATGGACAAATATTGAGGTTGGACCCTCCATCAATCAAAGTCCTAGTGATGAAATAGTCTTTACATTGCACAGTGATGTGCAACGCTTTGTTGTGACTTAAACCTTTAGGGGGCAACTCATCCTCATGGAAAGTGATTTTATGACTCTTTGATATCTGCCCGACTATGTTTGCCATCTCTCCTCCAGTTATGTTACTGGGTACATAAGCCTCACTTAGTATCTTCATCAGGGCATTCTTATGTGTCTCGGAGCTTTGCAGCAGAGCTAAGATGGAGATCTGCGCTGATGTTTTATTTAGTTGATCAATAACTGAGTATTCTTTTGCTTGTATCTTCTGCCAGAGATCATTGGGCCCAGTTTTAATAGGCCGTCCGGAGGCCTGCTTACTTGATTCAACTAAGTGTTCCAGAGTATAAATTCTACCGGTCCTAGTTATACCTTGTGCTACAATTGCTTCTCCGGACGTAGTTTTCCCCTTCCTTCTTTCCTTGGGGTGTAATCCCAAGGAATGGACTGTGTATGGAATGGTGTTGTGGCTAACATTGCTACGAGAATGGGGACCCTATATTTTGGGATGTAACACAATAACTTCAAATGGTACAGGTGCCTTTGGAGACCCAAACTCTACCTTAATTGGCTCTGCAGTCTTTGCGGATGACAGTGTTCCAAGCTCGAGAGGTATGGACATATTTACTTCAGCATCCCTAGAGGGCTGGATCTGGACTATAATTGGATTCAGTGTGACTGTTGGTTTTTTGGGCTCGTCACCTTCGACAATTAATCCAATCAACCCTTTGGGGTCCTAATCATCTTCTACCTCAATCATGTGCACTCTTCCACCCTTATGATCAGGTAGGAGATTGTTGTGACCATTAGGAGCAGGCTTCTTCGCCACGATGATTTTGTTGTCAATTAGACCCTAGATTTTATCCTTTAGAGATCGGCATTCATCAATGGTATGCCCTTTCATGCCGAAATGGTATGCACAAGTTTTGTTTGGATTGAACCATTGGGAAGGATTTTCTAGAGTTATGGCAGGGATTGGGGTGACGTAATTGGCAGCTTTAAGTCTTTCATATAGCTGGTCGATTGGTTTGGCGATGGTAGTGTATTGCTTGGGAGGTCTATGATCAAAGTTATGGCGTGGCCTGAGAAATTTTTGGCGATCGGGAGGTGATTGGTAGTAAGAAGGCTGAGCATTGTAGGCTTGGTAGACGGGTGCGGGTTGGGAATATCTTGGTGAGGTAGGTTGATATATGGGGGATGGAGATGATTGATAAGTAGGTGATGGAATTTGGTAGAATGGCGGAGGTGCTTGGTAATTAGGGATAGGTTGATATGTGAGAGGAGGTATTGGGTAAGCTTGGTATTTTACTGGGGATTTTGTTCTCTGTGCAACCATCACGGCACTCACGTCCCTTTTCTTGGATGTGCCACCGGACTGTAGGGCTTTGTTGGTAGCCTGCAGTGCCTCAAAATTAGTAACCATACCACTTTTATGCCTTGCTCAATCCTTTCTCCTAGCTTAATGATGTCGGAGAATTTCTAGCTCCCTATTAGCATCAACCTCCCATAATACTGTGGATCCTGAGCTCGGACGAAAAACCTGTTCAATTGTTCTTCTTCCAAGGCTGGCCTGACCTTAGCAGCCTATGATCTCCAACGAGTGGCATACTCGTGGAATGTCTCTGTAGGTTTCTTCTTCAAATTCTAGATATAGAAGACATCTGGCGCATTTTTTGTATTGAATCTGAACCTGTCCATGAAATCGGACCCATCCCTACCCAGCTTGTCCACTTCTTGGGATCTTGGCTAATTTACCAAGAGAGAGCATCACCTTTCAAACTTCTCATGAAGATCTTCATGCGAGCCTTTTCATCTCTTCCAACACCGACCATTTTATCACAGTGTGTCCTCAAATGGACTCTAGGATCTTTTGAGCCATCAAACATTTCGAACTTAGGAGGTTTGTACCCCTCGGGAAGTTTGACATCTGGCTGAATGCAAAGGTCCTCATAATTCAACCCCTCAATACCTTTGTTTCCTTTAACACCCTGGACTCGGCTAGTCAGTTTCTTGAGCTCTGCGGCCAGATTCTTGATGAGGGAGTCTTTGTCATTAGACTCCGGTATGTTTGAAATGGGTTGAATGTATTGTGGTATGGTTTCCACATAGATGGGAGTGTGGTGGGGATGATCATTTAGCGGTTCGGGAATGAGGAGCAGGATGTTGTTTGAAGTGTAAAAAATGTTGCAATTTTGATGGGGAGCGGGTTGTTTCTGTGGTTTCGGGATGTTCTGTGGAGGTATAGGATTTTGAGCATTGGGAAAGTTGACGTATGTGGTAGTGAGGGAGAATGACAAGCTTGCCAAGTTCCGAACTTGGTCCAGTTCTTCTTGCAATTTCAGTAACTTATGTTCGATCTGGGCGGCACTTTCTTTGGAACCCTGAATACCCTGAGGAACCTCTACCCTTTCAATTGAGTTCTCCTCCCTGACATTGTCCAAGTCTTCCACTTTTGCTTTGTTCTTGTTTCTGATAGGACTTGGAGGAGGAGGAGGTAGAGGGCCCTTAGATCTTGTGAAGTAGGATGATATGCCAGAGTGCACGAACTAACCTTTTGTGGAGAGGAATAAAACAAAAAGTAAAAACAAAAGGTAACAAGTTAGTATGGATTCTGAGAAAATGTTGCAATATTTAAACACATAGTATAAGAATATAACTCGTGTCCTAAGTTGGGTGCCTCGTTATGCCCGAGGTAGGCCTAGCGACAAGTTGATTTGAAGAACTTATAATGCTAAATGCCTCATGTTATTGATACAAATACGTCGAATCCCAAAACGACACAAAAAAAGTAAAATGTCACTAATGGCCATTAGCCTTATTACATTGAAAAGAAAAGACTGCTAACTACATGGTCCCTGAAGGACCTTCCCCAGACTCGGCATCTTTAGCTCCATCGAACAGCTTCACCAGCTCACGCAGCCCCAATAGCAGATAAGCCCTAGCCAAATGTCCTCCTTCATTTCCCTCAGTGTTTTGGCAATTCTCGATCCTCTGGATGAATTTCCCCTCCAGCTCTACCAAACCTCTCTCTAAATACCCTAGTCGCTTGTTGGCACTGACGGCCATATCCTTCCACTCCTCGATCAACTTCTGATTTGCTTCTTGAATTTCCTGATGTTCACTCTCGCACTCCTTGATCCTCTTGCACAGTTGGTTATATTTAACCTGGATTTCAGCCCTCTCGTCGATGACCCTGTGACCTCGAATAGACACGGGATATCCTAACCCAGCATGATCTTCTTCTAGCCAACCTGGATAGTATGGGGCATAACTGGTATGGAATCTATTAGGCTCTATGGAATCCTTTTCCGGGATGATCTTGTTATTCCACATATGTTGAGCTTGACATTTGTACGGACTATCATCGTCTTGGAAATCGGCCCTGAAACGACTCATCTTTTCAACCTTTGGTATGACCTGCTTCCTCCCTGCCTGCCTCATGACTTGGAGAGGGACATAGGATAAGTTCCCCTCAGACCAATGAGTATAAAGAATGGATCATCCCGGGAGCGGATGATGAACTTTCCAGTGGGGAACCATTCAAACATCCACTGTACCTTGTCTTCTTTCAGATTTTCAAACAGCTCTACCCATCCTCGAGCGTCTTCCGACTGAGCAAACATGTTGGGCATATAGTTCATTCTCTTGGGATGGTGAAAGGCCATATGATCGTTCCACGACCTTCGTGGAAGCTCCTGACGAAATTGACCCCTTTGAAGATGTTCTATAAGCCAGAGATGGAGTAGTAAGTTACAACCCTCAAAATGACTGGCCCCTCATTGACAGTTTTCCAAGGCTCGGTATATCTCAGCAACAATCATGGGCACTATGCTGAAAGGATGCCCTCCAATCCCTTTAATTAATGTCTTGGTGACCATGGCTAGTCTGGTATGGATTCTAGCCTTCTTCATAGGGAACATTATCATTCCCAAAAAGCAGAACATAAAGAGAAAGACCCTCCTATGGATATGACCCAATAATGTGAGGGTGAATTCATCTCGGTAGGTGCGGTAGGACTTGCTATCGCCATACCTCTCGTATAGATAGTCGAAAGGAATATAGGAATCCTTCAAGCAAGTCAAGTATGTGTTTTTCTTCAGTCCCATCATCTTGAGAAAGCCCCTACCTTTGCGATTTTTTGACATGAGCAAACCCGAAGTCTCCCAAGGAATACCAGCTAACCCTCCTATTTCCTTAAGCAGAGGTGTTATTTCAACATCCCTAAGCGAAACACTGATCTATCACTGTCCCAGAATAAGGTTACAGCCTCTATGATTTTGTTGTCAGGCTGGATTTCCAAAAGAGAGGGTAAATTCCCGAAATATTTGCGGATAAGAGCTTGGTCACTGGAATGAAGGTCTTCACACCAACTTAACAACCTTGGGTGAATGTTGGTTACCATGCCGAATCTAGGGATTTCGTGCCTCATATTCTGCAAAACAAAGCGTTAGTTCCTTCCCCCACCGGACTCGACTATTTAAATCAATAATTAGCATAATGGAATTTGGTTCTCCAAATAAATGCACAGAATATGGTGGCGTCCATTTGAGTCCCAAGAAAACCCAGTGGACTTTGGATGGGGATATCTCAAAGAGTCATTATGCGGACAACATAACTAACTCGGATAGGTTTGAACATGATGCACACATAATTAAACAGAATAAGGTTTTCTATGGGGTATTAGACCGATACACTTGAGCGGACATCTCAAGAGAGAAAGTCACGGAACTATCGACTGCACCGCTGATCGACTGATTTTACCGCAAATATACCTTCGACAAATTTAGGGAGTAATAATATCGAAAGAGCGCAACCACTCATTATAAGTGTTACTATGGTATTTGTTTGGCACGAGTGTAATATGATGTTGAAGATGCAATTACAAGAATGAAACAAATTGTCACGTATTTCCACGTTCATAATGATTATAATAATTGGTCAAAAAATTACAACGGTATTAAAGGAAAGTAGTAAATGAAAGCGTTAAAGGAAAAGAAACACAAAACCAAGTCAGTTTTGAATAAAGAAATTAAATAAACTAGTAAAGTAGTAAAGTCACATATAACGGTAAAAGCCTAAAGAAAATCCCCAGTAGAGTCGTCATGTTGTCGACGCCCCCTTTTTCTCGCAAAATCAGGTTTACGACATTTGGGAAGATAACTCTATTCCCGTTTGGGAATTGGGTTTTGGATTTGAAGAGTTGCCACCTAATGATTAAGTGCATTAGGACACTAAGGGTTTTGAGTTGGAAAACCAGAGTTCGGGTAAGGGCTAGAAATTATCTCGGGGGAAAGGTGTTAGGCACCCCTCAAGATCTACTAGTGTGGTCCCCGCCCATGCTATGTTGTGACTTTAAATGCAAACAAGTATACAAATAATTCCACACACAAGGGTTGCAAGTAGGTACGTAACAAACATGTTGAAATTGAGGTCTAAGTGATCTCATAATTTGTTTAAAAAATGTCTAAGTGCAGATTTTTAAACAAAGAAATGAATAAACGGAAATTTTGAAAAGAAAAGAATAATGCAGTAAAGAGAGGAATTTGGTGACTAAAATGAGATATAGGAATTTATTGATAAAAAAATAAAGTTACATAAGGCAAAGGGGTCCTAGGTTTGTGAAACACATGGATCATCCACACAACACTGATAGCCAATCGTACGCATGGTGTTATCGCGTTATCATCATCTCCATGTCTACCCTTCCCACCCCGTTAAGGTGTTAAGCGTGGAATGGTATCGTTACCTACTGCATGCTATTACCCGTCCCACCTATTAGTCCCGGAGGTAGTTGGGACTACCGATCCTAAAGGGGAGGAAACTTGGCTTTTCAGAGTTTAAAAGGATAAAAATCTAGGGCGACAGTCAAAACACATAATGCAGTTAAAGGGGAGTTAGTAGCAACTAAGGGCTCAAACAGGCACCTCCTCATTTTAAGAAACAAATTGTTTAGCATGTCTTACACGTACTGATTTGGTCTTAAATTAAATTAAGGCGTAGGATAGGTTGATTTACCACATATTTTCCAGATAGGGAGTCCAAATAAGTCCTTCTTAGATGTAGTTGTCGAAAAGCTGACATAGTTAATTAATTACTTAACTATTTTGACTATGTGTTAAACGGAACCTATAGGCATGATATCTATTAATGGAGGAATAACATGATTGCAAAAAGAATTGTTGGTTGTAAGCTTTGCGAGTGTTAATCAAATTACCTCTGATTTTATACTTAGGAGCGAATGGGCGATTTAGATTTAGTTGATAGCTTCTATAGGCATGCTCTCTAGGCGTCACTGATTTTATCACTGTTATTGTCATGAAGAGATCCTATAGGCAGGTCATCTATATGCAATTGGTTATTTTAACTCCTATAAACAGATTTACCTAGTGACGGATGCATATGCAAAATGCAAGAAGTCCTATAGGCACATTATCTAAATGATATGCAGAGTTTCAGTAACGATTTATGGGCATGCTATTTATACGAAGTGCAGAAAACCTATGAGCATGGTATGTGTGTGACATGCAGAGGTTTGAAAGTAGTAAGTCCTACAAATATGGTATCTACATGAGATGCTGAGTTTTGAAAGTAATAATTCCTAAAACATGGTATCTACATGAAATGCTGAATTTGAAAGTAAATAATTCCTAAAAACATGGTATCTACATGAAGTGTTGAATTTGAAAGTAAATAATTCCTAAAAACATGGTATCTACCCCTTTGCACGCATTCAATCCCATCCCTTTCACAATACACCCCAGGAGTTATTACAAAATTTATTACAAACCAAATGACTCAAAAGAAAGAATAAAAATACATCAGTGATTACATCTATATCTAATTAGCCTAATCCAGACTGAAAGTCTAATAATATGAGATAAACCAACTTCCAGGATTGGATTTTTCAAAGCCTTTCTCTTATTTGGGATGTGTCAAGGTTCCAAGGAACTTCAAGAGTTCCAGGAAATGCTTACACCCCAAATATCATCGCAGAATCAGATTATAATGCGTTGTGGAAAGGCCAGCCCTAAAATGTCCAGGTTCAGAGGGAACTCAAGGTCCCAAGGCAAGGCTCATAGGAGGGGGGCAGAATTTAGAGACTATGAGTAAGTGTAAGTGCAATAAAAGGGAATTAAGGGGGAGGCCAGGGCAGGCTGGTGGTCATGCCCAGCAATTAAGATGCTGGAACACCCCTGACCATCCTGTCAGCCTTAGAATTGGGGAGTTAAGACCTTGTTGAAGGTCAGGTTCAGCCCTGGACAGCAATTGGGATTCTGCCAGGTCATACCTTAACTCAGCACACATAGGGGAATAGGGTATGGGAGCAATTGTTCATACTAGCAGCAAGAAATAAAAAAAAAGAAGGCAAAACATGTAGGTACTTCAAATTTAACTTTGCAGAGAGTTGAAAGCATACATGGATACAAAGATTATGAATAAACACATTAGAATAATACTAAAATTAATTTCAAGACATACTAGTTCAAAGGAGCAAGTAAAGTGAAACGGCAGCCTTGTGAAAACCAAATTGCAGTCAAGAAGCAAGAGTATAAGTTAAGAAGAGAGTTGTGATTTTTGTGTGCTTAATCGTGTGTGGAGGATTGTTAAAAACAGGTATTTATAGTGCTGAAAAGAAATAGAAATAGGTAAGAAAATAGATTGAGAATCAACCACATAAGGATTCCCTTTAATTAAGGGATTCTGATTTCAAACGGGCAAAGTAAATACGAAAGAAGTTAACTAAACACTTTTCAAAATAGTGCGATAAGGGGTAAATACATAATAGTCATTTAAGGGAAAGATTTTGACAGTACACGGCTGTGCCAATTAAGGAAAGGAAACCAAATGACATCCAAGCAATCATGAGTCAAAAATTTGAATGAATGAACCAATTCAGAAAATAGTAAAGAGAGGCTTTACTTAAGAAGAATCAGTAACAATCAACTAACCCCAAAAAAGGATTCTGATTCGAACATAAGTTGGAAAGCCATTTTTGAAGAAATATTTTAACACACATATAAAAAGGGATTGTCATGCTAATCAGAAGAGTCTAGTATAGAAGAATTCAGAGTCATTCATAAAAGGGTTCGAATTCAATACATAGATCCAAAGCGAGTTTGAGAGGGTCTAGGATCAAATAGAACCCTAGTCCAAACACACAAGACCAAACTTGCCCCAAAACCCCAAAATCCTAGGGTTTTGATTTGAATCAGATGCAAAAAAGAAAAAAATTAGGGAACAAGAAAATACAGTAAAAAGTATAAAGCAAACAGAGTAAGGGAATTAATTTGAAACATAATAGAAGCAAAAGAAACAGTAGAAGAAAACATGATTAAGTAGGTTATTCTAGAGGAAACTTGAAGAGACGAAATAGTAGGAACACTTAATGAATATAGTAGAAAAATACAGTAGACGAGATCATTGTGGAGGAAAATAGCAGAACGTTGTGAAGAGCAAACAAGCACATAGCGTAGAAACATAGTAAAGGAACATGCGTTGTAAAAGAAGAACATAAGAACATAGCAGAGACATGCATACACAAAGAAATGGAAAAGAAAAATTAGAAAAACACTTAAGCAGTTTCATACATCCTAAATCGGAAAGAAGTGACTTTGAAAGTAAAATTTTTAAAGAAAAGTTGGGGAAATCTTTTGAGAACTCAAATATAGGGCATGAACACACACAGATCTAAAGAGAATCGGAGAAAAACCTCGAATATCCAGGGTTTCAGATGAACCCTATAATGAGAAAGGCTTGGAAAAGGTCCGATCTAAGTCGGATAAGGCTGGAAACAGGCTCAAGAGGCTAAGATATGTCGGAGCCAGGCTGGAGATGGTCGGAAACCTCAAGTCGGTGGAGGTCTGAGTGGAGACCTTTGAAGTCTAGCCTTAAACCTTCGAGTATCAGGCGCTTAGGAGCAGTAGGAGGTGATTATGAGGTTTCCATGGCCTGGGAAGCCTTGGATTCCGGTGAGAGTCGAAGGGGATTATGGATTATTGGGTAGCGGCGACTAGGGTTTGCAAAGAGAATGGGAGAGGAAGGGGATTCAAGGGCGTCTATCAGATGAGAAATGAGAGATTAAGGTAGTCATTTGGAGTTAAAAATCGGAAGGGTGGCTTATGGCCGTTGATAAAAAATGATCAACGGCCTGGATCAATAATAGGAACCGGGCGGGTCGTTTGAGACAGATCGAGGCCGGGATAAAACAAAATTGGGCTGGTCCAATTGAGGGTTAGGATTGGGTAAATTGAGGTTAAAATTGAAATATGAATAGCCTATGATTGTAATAAAATGAGGCTAAATGTTAAATAGCCAGTTTTCCCTTTTTATTTTATAATAATAGTAAAAACGATCTTAAAAGAAAAGTAAAAGCAGTTAACTAATTAATAATATATAAATGTTAATCTAAAAATATTGGGAACAATTTTATAATTGTAAAACGCTATTAATCGTTATATAGGCTATAATTGCAATTTTATGCAATTTAGCTTTAAAATCATCAAATAATTTTATAAAAAATATGCTAAAATCACCTTAATTATATTGTGGCATAAGTATGAAGATGAAAATAAATTACTCACAAAAATTATAGTTTTGGAAATAATTATTAGATTTTGTACTACTAAAACAAATGATAAAATGATTTTAAAAAGCTTTAAAAATTAGAAAAAATAATGTCAAAATTCTTGGGCATACTTATATACGCATGTACATGCTATTTGGAGAATATTTTGAGTATAAAAATAGGTAGGAAAAACTTGGGTATCAACACCGACCATGCCGCACTCCGGTACTTGATGACAAAGAAGGATTCCAAAGCTAGACTGATGTGATGGGTCTTGTTACTTCAAGAGTTTGATTTGGAGATTGTGGACTAGAAGGGTATTGAGAACCAAGTGGTGGACCACTTGTCCCACTTGGAGGTGGAGGGTAGGCCTCGTGACGGCCTAGAGATCAATGGTTCATTTCCCGACAACCAGCTCTTTTTGGTGTTGATGAATGATACGCCATGGTTTGCCAAAGTTGCTAATTTCCTTATGACTGGTATAATCCCGTGTGAGCTCTCTTCTAAGCAAAGAAAGAAGCTCAAGCGGGATAGTTTGGATTTCTCTTGGGATGAGTCGTACTTGTTCAAGATTTGCATGGATGGTGTTATCTGAAGTTGTGTCCCAGAGGAAGAGCAATTGAGTGTCTTGGAGGCTTGTCATTCTTCTCCTGATGGTGGCCATCATGGCGGGGCGAGGATGGATTCTAAAGTTCTTAGTTGTGGGTTTATTGGCCAACTTTGTTCAAAGATGCGGGTGATTTTGTGAATAGATGCGACGAATGCCAAAGAGCGGGTGGAATTTCGAAGAAAGATGAGATACCACTCAATACCATCCTTGAGGTTAATATTTTTGATGTATGGGGCATTGATTTTATGCGCCCGTTTGTTAGCTCGTGTGGGAACACATACATTCTTGTGGTGGTGGACTATGTTTCATAGTGGGTTGAAGCCGTGGCTTTGCCCAACAATGAGGTCCGGAGTGTTGGCATTTCATCCTTAAGCAAGTGGTCAAGTTGAAGTCTCCAATAGGGAAACCAAAAGCATATTGTAAAAGACGGTCAATGCAAATATGACTGATTGGTCAAAGAAGTTGGATGACACTCTATGGGCTTATAGTACTGCTTACAAGACTCCGACTGGTATTTCTCCGTATCGGTTGCTGTTTGGGAAAGCTTGCCATCTACCGGTTGAGTTATATCACAAGGCCATGTGAGCTTTGAGGAAGCTAAATCTCGAATAGGATGTTGCAGCTAATCTTCGTGTGGAGCAGCTTAATGAACTTGATGAATTCGCATTCCATGCCTACTCCAGTTCGTCCTTGTACAAGGACAAGATGAAGTACCTTCATGATAAATATGCTCGTAGCAAAGAATGCAATGTGGGCAATTTGGTTCTCTTGTTCAACTCCCGGTTACGTCTGTTTCCGGGAAAGCTCAAGTCAAAATGGAGTGGATCTTTTGAAGTGGTGTGTGTGGCCCCATTTGGTTTTCTTGATTTAAACAACAAAAATGGTGAAGTATTCAGAGTGAATGGGCATAGGGTCAAACACTACTTAGGAAAAATTGATGACAACCACGTGGTGGCACTTGTTCATCTCAAATGATTCGATGGTAACCTGCGTCGTGCCGCTACGTTAAATTAGGCGCTTCTTGGGAGGCAACCCCTGTGTTTTTCTTCTTGTTTCTATTTGATTTTCATTGTAGTATAGGATTGATTTTTGGATTAACTGGTTGTGAGATGCTACAAGATTGTGTTGATGCAGTGCAGGGCATAGTGGAAAAAGTATTCAGGTCTCTGAAGTTGTCAATGCAGATGCACTACATTCAGTGCGGATCGCACTGGTGAAGGGTGAGATGTCCAAATCTCTAAAGTTTGCCACTGCGGCCGCACTACATTTTGTGCGGTCCGCGGTGTACCACTACGGCCGCATGACATTTGTGCGGACCGCAGTGGGTTGCCTTCTCAAACTTGGAAATTGCTGTGCAATGCGAACCGCAGTCGATTTTGTGCGGTCTGCATTGGGGTTGGTAAGCTGGGCCTCAGGTCCTTTTCTATAAATAGGGCCTGAAGTCCTCCTTTTACACTTTTCGACCTTTTACTCTCAAAACTTATACAATCACTATTCATTCTCCATATTGCCCGTAATTAACTGCTTGGAATAATTAATCTTCATTTCTTCTCACATATGGTAACATTCATTTCCATTTAATTACTTTAATTTTATTATTTTGATTTAGTTGTTGTCTTCTTAGCTTCTCTTCTATTATTACCGTACTTCTTTGATTTATTAAAATTAGGTTAGTTAATATCTTGTTAGAGTAGAGTTAGGTACTGTAATCACTGGGCAACAACTTAGGGACCTATTTTAGATGAAAATTGAACTTATAAGTGAAAATTGCATAAACCCTAAGTTAGTGCCACAACTGGGTACTCAGTGCGGACCACAGTTGATTTTGTGCGGTCCACGGTACTTGTGTGCGGTCCGCAATAACATTCTGTTCAGGCCGCATTGCAGAAAGACTTGAAAGGTGATCTTTGGGGAATGCAACCGCACTACATTTTGTGCGATCCGCATTGGTCCCTGATCGGCCGCACTATATTTTGTGCGGTCCGCACTGCCTGGATACATAGAGTGGGTAGTTTGAACCCCCACCTTTGTGCGGACCGCATTTCTATTTTTTGCGGTACGCATTGACCTCTGTGCGGACCGCATTGCTATTTTGTGCGGTCCGCATTGACCTCTGTGCAGCCACACTCCCTTTTGTGTGGTCCGCACTATATAACTTCAGCAACTGTCTGCACTTTTTCTGCAACTCTGATCTTAATTGAATCTACTAATACTAACGAAGCATAACTGAGCTTGTTTGCACACAATGGTGAAACAAAGAGGCAAGGGCTCTAAACAACTAGGCAAAGACGAATCCTTCTGGGGAGGGAAACAGAAAATGGTAAGATTTACTACTCAAGCCCGACAAAACATTGAAAACATGAGGAAGATGGTTAAGGCTGCTGATAGGGCCATTAACATGTCTGGGAGTGAGTATGAGCCCTCCCGGGAGATATCTTCAGACTCTGTGCCAGAATACGTACCTGACTGGCCAGAGAGGAACGGGCTAAGAGACATTCCTCCTACTTCCCCTACTGCCCAAGCGTTAGTAAATATATCTTCTAGGTCGTCTGAGGGCTCAGTTAAAGGCAATGGGGATGAATACTCCACCTTTCCCACAACTTCATTATCTGAAGAGGGTGCAGTGGGGAAAAAAGAGGTAGTAGGAGAATGGGTGAGCCCCAGCTTGGTGGGGTAGAATGAACTTGAAACCCAGAGGTATGGCAAGATCGCTTTGTGAGCGAGGTAGCCTTTCACAAATTTTGGGAATGGTGGCCGGTGAGGAAATTGATTCCGGAGAGGAGCTTTGTTGATAGAGACTTATTACCTCACAATCCTAATATGAGGAGGCAGTTTAGGGAGAGAATTGTCTAGGAGTATTTCTTAAACAACTGTGAGGATGTGAACGAGCACCTGGTCAAGGAATTCTATACCAATGTTCCCCACATAAAAAAGAGCACAAAAGTGACCAAGGTGCAAAATCTGAAGGTGCTTTTTGACAGGAATACAATAAATGATTACCTCGGCTTTGATGAGGAGGATGAGGCACTGTATATGGCAAAGATGGAATTGGGCAAGGAGGTCCGTCCTTGGTTGGCATAGTATCTGGCAATCCCAGGTACCACCCCCGATTAGGTAAATGCGGGAGTGAAAATTTTGAGAAGAAGTTTGAATTTCGAGGCCAAGGGGTGGGAAACATTCGTGTGCAATAGATTGGATCCTACTACTCATGACAACTCACTCCCTCTTCACCGGGCAATATTGTAGCATCAATCATGGTGGGGTACCCGATTAATATCAGGAAGGTGATATTTTAGGTAATTACACAGGTAGGCAGTGAAGGTGACAGAAACTACCCTTCCCCAGCTTCTTAACCATGTACTTCGCTGACTTAACGGTAGAAAAGCAGCCTTATGATATCATAGTGAAAGCAAAGGCCTCATTCTCATGGTACATGATGCAGGGGGATGATAACCCAAAAACCAATAACTTCAAGGGAACAACTACTGCTCCAACTGGCCAGTTTGACGAGCCAGTCGTGGTAGTGGTTCCTACTCAACTTGCCTCTACCTCAGCGGACATTCCCCCTGGTCCATCCACTTCAGCAGATCCAAATATACCCTTTTCTCGGGCCCACCCAGTGACTGCACACCGACTGAGCCAGGCTCTTCTCAGCATCAACAACTAGATGCAGCCAGCTTTATCCAAGTTGCTACTACAGTGGAAGCTCAGTCCGCACCTCCACCTTCACAGGTCCCACAGTCTATTGAAGATGCCCTCAAGGATATTCAACAACCAAAAAAAATCCTTGACACTCAGAAAGTTCTTGCGAACGCCGTGGAGTCTCATGGAAAAGCTCTCAAGGAGCTTGCTAGGGAGGCCAAGAAGATGAGAAAGACGCGGGCTTCCAAGGAGCCCGTCAAGGAGTTGAGGGGTAAGGTTGACAGGTTGAAGGCAGATCATCTGCCTTTGGATTTATTGTTATAGGACCCTGTGCCAGCAGCTCACCCCCAGCTAGAGCAGTCCTAGAGGCCTCCCAAGAGGAAGAGGATGATTCCTCGAGCAGACGATGCAGTCATCCAGTTGGCAGACCCACCAGAGACCTCCTCCAGTCAGCCACAGATGCACCTCATGAGCCTGTCCAGGTCCAGGCCCAAGTCCCAGAAGCAGAGCAGTAGGCCATAGGGAACCAGTCTGAGGTTCCTAAGCATATTGAGGACCCAGGGACCACTTAGGAGCCCATGCAGACAGACGATCCATAGGGAGTCTCTATCTCTTTTTCCTCTTTTCTTTTTGGTGATTATTTGGTTTAGTTGGCATTGGGGACAATGCCAACTTTCATTTGAGGAGGTAGGCCCTATTTTTATGGATTCAGATTATTGTATATATTTGACAGTTTTTATGCTTTCTTTATTTTTTCATCTTTGGTTTGTAGATAATTTTAACATTTCATTACATTTTGCGTACTTTTATTTTACTTTGGGTTTGTATATAAAGTTATGTTACATTGTACATATTCATCCCATTTATTGTATATTTGACAAATCCCCTCTTGTATATATTCATTTTACTTTCCGCAATTTTTTGTTCTTAGCTTCTTATTTATGTTCGTAGCGGTTAGGCTTTAAACCTACTGTTGCTGACATAAGGAGAGCCAGAAAGTTGAAGAAGAAAGTGTGGACCCTTCCTAAACCTATCCCTTGCCTTTTTCGTTCTTTCGTCCGGTCTGGTACTAAAAGGTGCCCGGCAACAGTGATGCCCAGCTCTGTGGTGATAAAACCTGACAAAGAATTGATCAAAAGGTTTGAAAGGTTGTTCGATGAAGTGAATATGGTGGAAGCAGAAGAGGGTCCGAGCAGAATTGATGTCCAGTTCGTGGGATCTCAGGCCAACCTTAATAACTGGGAAGCTACTCCTCTTCCAACTCGGAAGGAGTTGCGGTAGTTAGTTTTTTATTTTCTTTTTGAGTATTAAATCTGGATTATTCTCAAGGTTGTAATTCGGATTTCTATGTTCCGTCCGTTTGGATGAGTCAAACCTTGTTTATCTTACAAAATTCAGTGAAATGCAATTTCTTTCTCTCTTCGTTCATGATAACCTTTATTTTGTCTTTCTTTTCTTTTTCTTGTACAGTCCATTTTATGCTGATTTCAATGATGTGTCATGCATGAGGAGTTCCCGGCCTAGTCTTGATAATTAATGTGAAATAGTAATACAAGAAATTGAATGTGATGATGAGGTGGAGTATGATGACGAGGAGGCTTTGGAAGAAATTAGTAAAGAATTGAGTCAATATGAGGAAAAACCCAAACCTAACTTGAATGACACGGAGGCAATCAATTTGGGGGATCAGAAAAATGTTCGAGAAACAAAAATAAGTGTCCATTTGGAAGCCTCGCTCAGGGAAGAGTTTATCAAGTTGTTGTTTGAATACAAAGATATCTTTGCATGGTCATACGATGATATGCCGGGTTTGAGTACTGATTTGGTGGTCCACAAATTTCCCACTTATTCGGAATGCCCTCCTGTCAAGCAGAAGCTGAGAAAATTTAAGACAGATATCAGTGTAAAAATCAAAGAAGAAGTCAATAAGCAGTTTGAGGAAAAGGTCATACGAGTTACCCGATATTCCACCTTGGTAAGCCAATGTCGTGCATGTGCCAAAGAAAGATGGAAAAACAGAGTGTGTGTTGATTATCGTGATCTCAATAAGGCGAGTCCAAAAGACAATTTCCCACTGCCAAACATCCATATATTAATTGACAATTGTGCCAAACATGAGATTAGTTCTTTCGTGGATTGTTATGCGGTCTATCACTAGATTTTAATGGATGAGGAAGACTCAGAAAAGACAACATTCATTACGCCTTGGGGAACATACTGTTATAGGGTTATGCCGTTTGGGTTGAAAAATGCAGGGGCAACATACATGAGGGCGATGACCACCATGTTCCATGATATGATACATCGAGAAATTGAAGTCTATGTGGATGATGTAATTATAAAGTCAAGAAAACAGTGTGATCATGTTAAAGACCTGAGGAAGTTTTTCCAGAGGCTTCGTAGGTACAATCTCAAACTCAATCCGGCAAAGTGTGCTTTTGGAGTCCCGTCAGGGAAGTTGTTAGGGTTTGTGGTAAGCCGACGTGGTATTGAATTAGACCTGTCCAAAATCAAAGCCATTCAGGAATTGCCTCTGCCAAAGAGCAAGAAAGAGGTGATGAGTTTGCTCGGCAGGTTGAATTATATCAGCAGGTTCATTGCTCAGCTTACAGCAACTTGCGATCCTATCTTTAAGCTGCTGAAAAAAAATGCTGCAGTCAAGTGGAAAGATGAATGTCAAGCAGCATTTGACAAAATCAAGGAGTATTTGGCCAGTCCACCTGTGTTGGTCCCGCCAGAACCAGGAAGACCTTTGATCTTTTATCTAACAGTGTTGGATAATTCTTTTGTATGTGTAATGGGGCAGCATGATGTTACAGGAAAGAAAGACCAGGAAATTTACTACGTCATCAAGAAGTTCACATCTTATGAGGTAAAATACACTCAATTGGAGAGGACGTGTTGTGCTTTGACCTGGGTAGCACAGAAGTTGAAAAATTATTTGTCAGCATATACCACTTATCTCATCTCCCGGCTGGATCCATTGAAGTACATTTTTCAGAAGCCCATGCCCACACGGAGGCTTGCTAAATGGAAAATGTTGCTCACGGAATTCGATATTGTCTATGTGACCCGTACTGCGATGAAGGCACAAGTAGTGGCTGATCACTTAGTGGAGAATCCAGTTGATGACGAATATGAACCGTTAAAAACATATTTTCTTAATGAGGAAGCAATGCATATTGAGGAATCAGAGCAAGATGAAAAAACTGGGTGGAAGTTGTTCTTTGATGGGGCTGCCAACAACAAAGTAGTCGGTATAGGAGCGGTACTTATTTCAGAGACAAGGCAACATTACCCTGTTACAGCTCAGCTTCGCTTTTTCTGTACCAATAATATGGCTGAATACGAGGCATGTATCTTGGATTTGAGGATGGCTATAGACATGGGTGTCCAAGAGATTTTGGTCATGGGCGACTCGGATCTCTTGGTACACCAAATTCAAGGAGAATGGGAGACACGAGACTTAAAGCTCATACCTTACCGGCAATGTTTGCATGAACTATGTCAACGGTTTCAGTCAATAGATTTCAAGCACATTCCAAGAATTCATAATGAAGTTGCTGACACTTTTGCCACTTTGGTGTCGATGTTGCATCATCCAAATAAGGCTTATGTGGACCCATTGTAGATTCAGGTCCGAGATCATCATGCCTATTGTAATATCGTGGAGGAAGAGCTTGATGGGGAGCCTTGGTTTCATGATATCAAAGAATACCTCAGAATGGGAGTGTATCCGGTACAGGCCACAGGGGACCAAAAGAGAGTCATTAGACGCTTAGCAAGCGGATTTTTCTTTAGCGGAGGAGTGTTGTACAAAAGAACTCCAGATCTTGGTTTATTANTGCCAGGTACATGGAGATTTGATCCATTCTCCACCATCTGAGTTGCATACAATGTCGGCACCATGGCCTTTCGTTGCTTGGGGAATGGATGTCATTGGGCCGATCGAACCAGCAGCATCTAATGGGCACAGGTTTATTCTGGTTGCCATTGATTATTTTACTAAATGGGTTGAGGCAAAAACTTTGAAATCAGTGACTAAAAAGGCAGTGGTTGATTTTGTGCATGCAAAAATCATTTGCCGGTTCGGAATTCCAAAGGTGATTATCACAGATAATGGTGCCAATCTTAACAGTCATCTGATGGCAGAGACATGTCAGAAGTTTAAAATTACACATCGTTATTCCACACCATATCGTCCTAAGGCGAATGGAGCAGTTGAGGCACCTAATAAGAATATCAAGAAAATACTTCAAAAAATGGTGGAAAGATCCAGGCAGTGGCATGAGAAATTACCCTTTGCTTTACTAGGATATCGCACTACTGTTCGTACTTTGGTAGAGGCGACTCCTTATTCATTGTTATATGGTGCGGAGGCAGTGATACCTGTAGAATTGAAATACACTCTCTTCGAATTATTGCAGAGGTAAAAATTGACGATGATGAGTGGGTCAAAGCCCGTATGAAACAATTGAGCTTGATTGATGTAAAGAGATTGGCAGCAGTATGTCATGGGCAATTGTACCAACAGAGAATGTCCAGAGCTTATAACAAGAAAGTGCGTCCACGGAAATTTGAAGTCGGACAATTGGTATTGAGGCGTATCCTACCTCATTGGGCTGAAGCAAAAGGAAAGTTCGCTCCTAACTGGCAGGGGCCATTTGTTGTAACACGAGTGTTGTCCAATGGTGCATTGTATCTAACAGATGTGGAAGGAAAATGTGTACAAATGGCTATCAATTCTGATGCAGTCAAGAGATATTATGTATGATTTCTTTATCCTTATGTATCTGATTGTACTTGACAAGTTTTGAGATTGAAATAATGAAGGCATTTTGTTCTACTATCCAAACACTTTATCCTTTGTTATCCCTTTGAGCCTTATTATTATATTTTCTTTCGTATCCCTCTTTCGGAATCAACAACAAATTTCGAGGGTCAAACAAGAAAAGAAAAGAAGAAGAAGAAAAGTGAAAAGAAAAGAAGAAAAGGAAAAAGAAAGAAAAAGAAAAGAAAAGGAGGAAAAAAAAGAAAAAGAAAAGAAAAGAAGAAAAGAAAAGAAAAGAAAAGAAAAAAGAAGAAAGAAAAGAAAAGAAAAAAAAGAAGAAGAATGGAAGGAAGGAAACATCGCAACAAATGAAGCGATTTTATGACCTGAACTACGTTTGACTTGATCCCGAAAGGGTACGTAGGCAGCCTCACTGAGGTTCAGTCACAACAAAAGAAAAATCCAAGAATCCCCAAGAATGAAACTGGGGCAGAAGTTATGGTTGTTGCGAGAGATGTGATTCCGAAAGTTGTAATTTTTGAACCCACGTTGAAATATTTTGAGCCGTTATACCCTTCTTTCTGAACCCATCCAAAAGCCACATTACGGTCTAAAGAAAGACCTTCTGATTAATTTTAAGAAATATCAATACAAGCAGGAAAGGTGATTCATGTTGTGGACAACACTCTAGTACCGGAAGAGAGAGATATTAAAAATAAGAGAGTCTTATTGGTGGAAACCCTTACGGGCACCGTAAGGCGACGTGAGTTGAGAGATATTAAAAATGAGAGAGTCTTATTGGTGAAAACCCTCACGGGCACCATAGGGCGAAAAGTGAGTTTTCAGATTGAGCAAATGAAGAAGGTATGTGGTTGAAAGGTGTTTGAAACATGGCAAAACAAGCAAGGTTTGGGTTCTGATGCAAGTCAGATTATGAAAGTATGGAACAACAAATGTGGTAATTGACAGTTGATTAGATGGACAGACTAGGCTGGTTAATCCAAAATGCATGGCACGATCAATGGAATCAGCCTTTTCACTCAGATAAGTCCTATCCTCTTTCTGTTTACTACAATTCATTCATTTTCAGAGTCTTTCTATCCTCAAAATCTTCGAAGTCTTTGCATTTATTTTTCTTGAAATCTGTCTATAAGACATTTCAATCAAAGCTAACTACTAGCTTCCTAGTTGTATGGCGTAACGAGATCAGGACATATCAAAAGAAAGTAAAACACGAAGGACCAATGCAAATCCCATCAGAAGGGTAATCAGATGATTGGAGAGAGAAGCAAAGTTTCGCAAAAAGGGAACAGAAACACCAAAACAATAACACGAGGTAAAACATTTGGGTCATCAGGATCAGAGAGTGTGAAAGTTAGCCGGGAAATCATGGTAAATCAAAGCAAGTCTAAAGAAGCAAGTCGGAGCAAAGTCGGAAGCGGGAGCATGGCCAACAAGAATGCCAGCAGCTAACACCATTTTTATATTAACAAATCTTTCTTTGATTAAAACAGGGGTAGAAAGAATTTTTCTTTGTAAGCAGGAGCCCACCTGGAAAACAAGGGAATATATTTTCAAATTTCGCAAGCAGGAGCCCACCTGAAGAATAAAGGGAATATTTTTCAAAAATCAGCAAACAGGAGCCCACCTAAATAACAAGGGAATACGTTCCAAAGTTAACAAGCAGGCGCCCACCTGAAGAACAAGGAAATACATTCCAAGCACAGCAGTCAGGCACCCACCTGGAGAATAAGGGAAGTATAATGCAACTTTTATCTTTCAAGTTAACATTCAGTAACACAACGCGCCCAGTTATCAAACTGGGGTAGAAAATGTTTCCTCGTTTTGTATGTTTGTTGCAAGCAGGAGCCCACCTGGAGAACAAAGGGAATATCTTTTCAAATTTAGCAAGCAGGAGTCCAACTGAAGAACAAGGGAATATCTTTTTCAAAGACAGCAAGCAGGAACCCACTTGAAGAACAAGGGAATAACTTTTTCAAACACAGCAAGCAGGAGCCCACCTGAAGAATAAAGGGAGTATCTTTTCAAACGCAGCAAGCAGGCACCCACCTGGAAAACAAGGGAAGTATAATCCCAATTTTAGCTTTTAATTTTAATATCTGATAACACGATATGCCCAGTCACCATACTGGAGCAGAAAATTTTCTTTGTTTGTCTATTTTCTCGAAAACAGGAGCCCACCTAGAGAACAAGGGAATACATTTTCAAGCGTCGCAAGCAGGAGTCCACCTGAAGAATGGACACATATTTCAAAATCATCGCCAAGGCAACAGCCAGAATTCCATTGGAAGAGCACAAGATACAAGCTCAAGGCAATACAAGAGCAAGTTTGAAAGGCATAGATAGGATTTCTTATAACTCATAGAGCACAGTTTAGGCTAGCTTCTTTTTATCTTTACATGGTGTAATAAGGGGGTCAGCAAGTAGTAACAGCAGTGAAATCACAGCTTCCGGTAGTCCCAGCTATCAAACACTCATGAACTACACTGACCTGATTCCTGTTTAGTCTGGGATATGTAGGCAACCTCTGAAGTAGGGTGCGGTCAAACTTTTCAAAATGCTTCACACGGAATATGCGAATGGGCAAAAATCCCTCATTACCGCTCACTTGTCTTTTCACAAAAACTCTTCGTGTTTCCGGGCAAAGAGGGGCAGCTGTGAGCACGTGATTTTTGCCCTAAGCAAATTATTCCTAAAATCGAAACAAAATGATTTTTCTTTATTTTTACAATTTTGTTGATATTTTTGCATTTTTGTGTTAATTAGCTGCATAATAATTCATATTAAAAATACAAAAAAAAATATGCATTTGCATTTAGAATTTTAATTTCATTAGGTATTGATTTGCTTTAGAACAAAATTTAAAGAAATTCATAAAAATAGTTCCTATGCAAATTGAATTGATAATTAATTTTAAATAATTTTAGAGGTTATTTAGTTTAATTAGGTGTTGTTTTGATTTTTACAAAATCAGAAAAAATACAAAGTAAAAATATAAAATAAAAAGGGAAATAAATGCAAAAGCAAAAGAAATAACAAGAAAATTAAAGAAGAAAAGACAATTAATTTGGGCCTAAAATAAACATAACCCAAATCTACCATACCCAAATCAATTCACCCGTCCCCCAGGCCCAATTAAATAACCGGTCCAGCTTCAAGAAGAGCTAAACGACAACATTTGGCATCGTCTAATCTCAACCCTTCATCACCCGGATCCAACGGTCATGGCTTCATTTCATAATAATTGAAACGACACTGTTTGGGCAATTAAATCTGTGCCATTTATCCCTATCATCCAACGGCCATGGCTTGATCCCCAATAATAAATCAAACGACGCCGTATAGGGGCTAACCAATCTGAGCCGTTCAAACTCATTTGATCCAAGGGCTATTAGTTAAATAAGCAAATTAAATACAGATAAAATCAAAAAAAACATTTTACACTCGTCGTCTCACCCAAACCCTAGCCGCCCTTGTTTCCCCGCCGACCCCGCCGGAACCCTACCGGCGGGAAACATCACCTACGCCAACAAACCCCAAATTCACACCCTAAAATCCTCTTCTCATCTTGATTCCACCCATCTACTTCACTACCTTCGAATGTGTCCCCATCTGTTCGAATACTCAAAATCGTTTCGCCGGAACCCTAACTCCGACGAACAACACCTCATTCAATCCAGCCCAAAATAACACTATAGCTCTATCTTGACTCCCTCTACACGACCCTTAGGGTCTTGAACCTTAAATACTGCTGGAGCGGCTCGAATATGGATTTAAAGTTTCCCGGCGAGTCGAAAATTCACAAACGGTGTCTCCAAGTATTGTTCTTCTTTAGTTGTCAAACAAGCTAATTAAAAAAAAAAAGATAAGTTCCTGATCTTCATTTCTTTTTGATTTCTTTTATTCTTTTCTGATTTTTATCATGCATGTGTTTGTTTAAATGTTTTCTTGCACCCTTTATTTTATTTTTCAAGATTATCTTTCGTTTCTTTACCAATAGTTGAATTTTGTCCCTGATAATTTTAGCATGTTCATAAGCTTCTGTTTTTGATCATTTAGTTGATTTTTTATAATTGTTAGTCGTATCAGTATTAATTGTGATTACCAATTTGATTACTTAAATAATTTTTGAATAATTGACAGTAATTGGCATGTTTGATTAGTTGTTGGAATTTTTGATTAGTAGTTAATTAGACTTTGTTAATTTTTTAATAATTAGGTTTATAATTGATTGATAATCCGGAAGTTAAATAATTCAAGGGGTTAAAGGGGTTGAATGGCAATAGGTTTAGTTATTAAATCCAACTTAGTTTTAGGGGTATTTAGGGTATAGGAAAACGGTAATTGGGTAGATTTTTAAGAGAAGTGAGGGTAGATAGGGAATTACACTAGATTAGAAGGTTCTAGATGGGGGTAGTAGTATAAATCTTAACAAATAAGGGTAGCTTATTGAAATTACAAGTTAAAAATAAGGGTAGAACTTAAATAAAGAGGGACTAATAGGTAAATTCTGAAATTTAAAATTCCCTCCAACTCTAACTCTATAAATAGGCATAGATATGCCTTATTTTACAAGTTTTGGAAATCTGAAAGTTTTCTTCTCAAGCAATCTCCCTTCTTAGATCAAAACTTCAAAATTCATAACCTCAAAAATCCAAAAATATTAGAATCTAGTATAAAATCCCAAACAACATCACTGTTTCATTGATCCTCTAGTTAAAATCTGATTTGCATATTGGTTAATAGAGATTTTCAGAAGCTTTTTCTAGTCTATATTCAAGTTTGAAGTTGAGTGCAATTGAGTTTGATTGTCTATTGGCTGGTTTAGTTGTTTCTGGATATTCCTGGATCATTTTGAAGTTGTTTTGGATTGTTGATCTGATGTTGTTTGAAGTGTTCTGACTCAACTGTAGTTCTGACCTCCTGATCTTCTAATTTGCCATAATTTCAGGTACTTTTTCAGTTCCAATTGATGTTGCAGATCTGAATTCATGTGTATTAACCAAGTTGAGGAATAAAATGTAGATCGATGTTATTTTGATAACAATTTGTATAATAACTTGAATTTTAGTTATATAACAGTAGCGGTAGTAGAAAATTAGTAATATAAAATATTTTCAAATGTATAATTGGACTGTATAAACATTACTATTACTCAATTTTATTTGTTTTAGTAGTTATAGAATGACTGTTATATTGCAGTAATTGTCTTTAAAAAACTAAAATTCTGAATCATAAATTGGATGTTAATCAGGTTGGTTTGAATCAGTAAATAATTGATTAGCATGTGATTGAGCCTAAGGCATTATCTAGTTCGTGCATAATATTGTTTAAGGAGCAGAATCAATATGCATTCTTAGTGAATTAATCTGTGGTTTTTGTTGTTGTTCATAATTAGCAATACATCAGTAGATAAATGGATAAAAAATAGTTTAAATATGAAATTGAGATAATAATCACTTTCAGATACAAAAAATGAATAAGTACACATTGATCATCCTTACAATCACTGATTAATTGCGTAAAAAATTAGTATGTCTTCATTTCTATTTTAAATACAAGGGTTAATGAATTAAACTTCTATTCCTGAGTAAAAGAGCCAGATATATTGGGCTCAGTTTGGTTATTGACAGGCCCGTCTAATTTCAGAGATTATATCCCTTTGTTTTCTGGTACAACCCTGATTGTCTTGCCATTTTGGGTCAGACTTAGGCCCAATACCTATTACTTTGGGCATTTTGCATTATATACGTTTGCCAAGTTTGAGGCCTTTGAGAATTTGCTTATGATTAACTTCCTTTTGCATGTTTGAGGTGCAGTGATAATAGGTGATTTGTTCAAATAAAAAATATTATTAAAAATCTGAAAATCATATACGGTAATAGACATAAATGTAATAATTATTAAGTAATATTGAAATAATTAAGAGCAAGGAAAATTAATTCATCAATATGAAATCAAATTTGAATTAGGTAGCGGGTTTAAGCTAAAAGGTTTTATCCTTTTGTTTGGATCCGTACTTAAATTTTAGATTTGAATTTGTATTCATGGATTAATTAACCTTTACAGACAAAAAAAAATTAGCTACTTTAGTTTGGCCTTTAATAAATAAAAATGAGACGAGCCTCGCCAAATCAAATACATAATTGCGGGGCCCTCATTAATTACTTACTAAAATACTTAGTATTCGGGATAGGTCGTTTAGCGAATTTCACGGCCTTCCCAAAAGATAACAATACGATAGTCGCTTTAGGCACGATTTTTAACAATCTTACTTTCCTAATACGGGTGTGCATTTCATGCGACCCAAATCTAAATCCGAAAATGTTGAATAAGAATGTGTCGAGGATCCGGGCGCATTTCATGTGACGTGATCCGAAAACATGTTCTTAAACGACGTTCACTTTCCTTAAATAAAATAATTGACAAAAAGTGGTAATTAATTCTAAAATTGCACAAATAGGGTAACATGTATAAAAATTAAATTTTAGCCAAATATAGCAGTTGAGTGACCGTGCTAGAACCACGGAACTCGGGAGTGCCTAACCCCTTCTCCCGGGTTAACAGAATTCCTTACCCGGATTTCTGGTTCGCGACTATAATACAAAGTCAAACCCTTTCCTCGATTCGGGATTCAAACCGGTGACTTGGGACACCATAAATCTCCCAAGTGGCGACTCTGAATCTCTTAATAAACGAATCCCGTTTTGATTGTCCTTAAATTGGAAAAACTTCTTTCTTTATTATATCCCTTCCCGGGGTGTAATAAAAGCCGGATAAAAGTTCGGAAAAAGAAGGTGTGACATTAGCTATTTTGGGCAATTTTATCTACATTTAAACATTGAATCTTCTTGTTTATATTAGTAATTAATCATCTATTTCTTATTTTTCTTCTTTAATTATGAGTAGCTAAACCCATAAGCTAGGGCTGTGGCTTAACCCTAGTGTGGGTAATTGATGGGTCTTGTGTTTTAGGGCTAGATTGACTATGGGTGTTTGATATTTGTGCTAATTTCATGTTTAATTGTTGAATTAGTGGTTGCAAACACTAGTTTGTGTTTAGTAGACTTGAGCTCTACTTGAGAAGGAGAGCTTGAGTCTCTGATAATGGTCCAACAAGGAATTGGAGCATACTCTAGAGATTGATAGCCCCAAATTAAAGGGTTAAACTTCGAGAGAGTAATACCCGACTTGAACCTTGATTGCTTGTGCAAATTTGTATACCAATTGGTCTTGAGAAAGTCAATTTGGGCAAAATCACCTGAACCACCAAGAGGTGTAGAGTGAGTAAAATCGTGCAACGGCTATATCATACTCCTCAAATATATCACTCATGCCTTAGACTCAAGTATCTGTCAATTGACCACCTAGGTAAAAGTCACTACCCTAGTGCCTTTTAAACCATTTGAACAACCCGCAACATTTTACTCTTAGCCTATTCTAGTTTAATTTACCATTGTAGTTTGATAAAAGTATAAGTAAAACAAAAACCCAAAAAATGTTTAGAAGTGTAGTTTGGAACACATACACAACTCCAAACTAGATAGATACCCAACTCCAACTTATAGCTCTTTGTGGAAATCGATCCTGAACCTAAGTCGGGTAAATGCTGCTTCGACCCTCTCGCTACTCAATAGTAGTGCAGGGTAGGCCTCGATCACCCCCTTCGATAGTGTTTCTCCAAATTTCTTCAGCAAGACGAATTCAATCTCGTCATCCTTTAAGTTATTTCCTTTTACAACAGAAGTATAAGCGGGTAATGTTCTCATTAGGGTCTGGGGTCCCATTATACTTCGGGATATTAGGCATTCTGAATTTCTTTGGGATGGGCGTCAGAGTCGCACTTGATGGGAATGGTTTTTGCATGAACTTCTTTGAATCTACACCTTTCAGAATCGGGGGTGCGCCCAGGATCTGATCGACCCTCAAGTTATAAGTATACACCTTTTTATCGTTAGCCTTTATCTTATTTTCTCCTGAAACAATTCTCTTGGTCAATTCCTCGAGAATTTTCATGATTGTGGGGTCAGCCCCCGAGTTGCTATCATCGAGCCTTTCTAGCACATGTTCATGTTGTATGTTTACTAGTTCGGCGGTATTAGGGGTTCTGTTCTGACTTTGAAGTTGAGCGATAGCGACTTACTGAGCTTGTAGAATTTTGAATATCACTTGGAGGCTAAATCCTCCTTCTTCCATTCCTCGTGCTTCTTGGCCTCCAGCCTGGTCTTTCCTGCGTCTATTCCTTACGGGGTCTGCGCCTGCTTCCGTGTTTAGAGTGTTGTGGGAGCTGATATCAACTGGCTCAATGTTTGGCACTCCCTCAGGGTTTACAGGTGGTACACTGAGCCCTTTGCCGTTGTTTTATCCATGTCCTTCACTTTCATGAGCAGGTGCATTTTGTGTGCTAGACATATTTTGGCCTGAAATCAAAAAATCTTTGACTAGAAAAAGTGTGAAGAATAACGTGTGTTATCAGAAAACTAGCACCAAAACAATCACTATTATTTTTAGCACTACGGTGGACGCCAAACTGTTTACCTTGAAAATGGTATTATCAATTATATTTGATTTAGTGATTCTAAAAATATGCGATTTATTTCAATATTAGTTGTAGGCAATAGATGCTAAGTGTAAGTAAAGAGAATAAGATATGCAAACCAATGTTATCACAAGACCGATCCTCGAACTGGTTATAACGGGGGGCATCGAGGTCTAGTTAAGTCATTTAGCAATGGACAATTGATGAAGAAATAATGATATCGAAGCCCTCGAAGATAGCCATTTATGGTTAATAATGGGCAATAAATGAAGAACAATAAATGAACAAGCAATAAATTTGTAGAGTAATTGTTGAGCACGTTTAGTTAAGAAAAGCAAAGAATGTTCTATTGTATTCCATTCTAATAATGATGAGGAAATGCTATTGGTACAACTGTATAATGGCCTATTACGGATTTGTACTATTTCTCGCATGCTCTGTCAGTTTTAATCACATTCCCTTGGGAATCTCCCGCCTTTCCATGACGGTCGTCGATTTTCATGCTGCCTTGAGGTATGCTGTGATGAGTTTTCGATATACCTTCTTGAGGTGATTGCTTCGAGTACGAGACTTAGACTATGCTTCAAGCCTATTGAGACCAGGTTTTAAACGTCATGGAAGCCTTAAAAATTAGCCTTCCCTGATTTTGACCGTATACAATTTGCTCGTCTTCTTTATCAAGAATTTTATTTGAAACCGATTTGTCTATGCGCGATAAGCATACCATAGACTTTGTCCTTCTAGGAATTATTCTTATAGGAGAATTTTTAGTGATAATATTGCTACTTTCTTTGAGTCAGAAAATGCATCTGGCATGCTTTGCAATATATTGCACATGGATTATCTTTTTATGAACTTCAAGTTCATATTATCTTACTGTAGTGACCCGATCGATTGTTTCACGTGTTACCACTCCGTTTTCCCCATTTATGCTTCGTATTGTCTTTTTCAGTGGTATTATGTATTATCGGGTTGGTTGGATCGGGTTCGGAAAGGTTTTGGTAAGGTTTGAGACACTTAGTCTCTTTTGAGTAAGCTTAAGTTGGAAAAGTCAACTGGATGTTGACTTGTGTGAAAAAAAGCTCGAATGTGAATTTCGATGGTTCAGATAACTTCGGGAGATGATTTGGGACCTAGGAGTGTGACCGGAACATGTTTTGGAGGTCTGTAGTAGGTTTAGGCTTAAATTGGCGAAATTGGTATTTTGGCATTTTCCGGTTGATAGGTGAGATTTTGATATAGGGGTCGGAATGGAATTCTGGGAGTTGTAGGCCCGTCGTATCATTTGGGATGTGTGTGCAAAATTTCAGGTCATTCGGACGTGGTTTGATAGACTTTTTGATCAAAAATGGAATTTGGAAGATTTTGGAACCTTAGGCTTGAATTCGAAGTGATTTGGTTGATTCAATATTGTTTGAGGTGTTTTGAAGATTGGTATAAGTTTGGATAGTGGTATACAACTTGTTGGTGCTTTTGGTTAAGGTCCCGGGGGCCTTGGAGTGATTTCGGATGGTTGACGGAAGATTTTGAGTTGGGTTTGGCAGCTGAAGATTTCCAATTGTTGTCATAACTACAACTGCGGCTAGGGGACCGCAGGTACGGGCTCGCAGAAGCGCCCAGAGGGTCGCAGATGCGGACTGGGCCCTAGGGAGCTGGAACCGCAGAAGCGACTGGGTGACCGTACCTGTGATAATGCAGGTGCGAGAGTTCCATCGCAGATGCGGAGCTGGGGCTTTAAGTGAAAGCCACAGATGCAATGGTTTGGACCGCAGAAGCGGTACCGCAGGTGCGAAAAGCCTGGGTCAGAAAGTATAAAAGATTTCCTTCGCGATTTTTGAGTAATTCTTCACCATTTTCATGCAGGTTTGAGCTTGAGGGAGATATTTGAAGAGGGATTTCAAGGGGATTTCATAGGGGTAAGGTTTTAGGACCCTAAACTCGTTTAACTTGAAATTAATGGGAATTAAGGGTTAAAAATTGGGAATTAGGGCTTGAGATTAGAGACATTTGAGTAAGGGTTTGAGGGGTCATTTGTAGTCGGATTTTTGCACTTTTGATATGGATGAACTCGTGGGAGGATAAGGAGTTTATTGATATAATTTTTATCGGATTCCGAGACATGGGCCTTGGGGTTGGATTTTGGTTAATTTCGGAATTTATGTTGTAATTTGATTATTTTCGCATTGGCTTCGTTCCCTTAGCATATTTTGATGTCATGATTCTGATTTCGGATCGATTCTACACGAGTTGAGGCCGATTCGAGAGGCAAGGGCATTGCGGGCTAGAATTTGGATCGGATAAAGGTGAGCAATGATTGTAAATGTTGTCCTTAGGGTATGAAACCCCGAATTTCTCTTCGTTGTGCTATTTTGAGGTGACGCACACGCTAGATGATGAGTGTGGGGTCATGCACCGTTGGGGATTATGACTTAGTCCATCCCGTATGACTATTTAACTGCGTATTTAATTGAAAACTGTTTGCTATCATCATATTTTGGGTTGAATGCCATATTTGGGCCTTGTGCCAACTGTTTTGGACCCTTAGCGGATTTTTACTAATATTCCTCACTCTTTTGACTTTATACTTGTACTCAGTCATGCTATATTCTATTTTTTTCATAACTCAACCATATTTACTCTATTTTGACATCTTAAATGATAATTTGAGCTGAGCATAATATTTTTACTATGCTCGAGTGGCTTTTAGAGATTTTTGACTGAGTAGGGCCGAGGGACTGTGTTGTGAGATTATTATGGGATTGGGTTGCACGCCATAGCAATATTGTGTTGATTCATAATTATGAGGCCGAGGGCCTGAGTTGTACGCCACAAAGTGGCTTGATATGAGGCCGAAAGCCTATTGATTATGCCACGAGATGGCTTGATATTGCGCTTGGGCCGTAAGGGGCCCATCCCAGACTCTGTACACCCTCAGTGAGCGAATGTTTGTAATGTGATATAGCCCGAGGGACTGATGTTGTTTCATGTTATAGCCCGAGGGGCTGATTCTGTTGGTACTTTGGCCGGAGGGCTGGTTTTATGTGTTTATTTTTCCTCACTGCTTTTCATTCACTTGTTTAATTGTTAAAAGATGTTTTAAAGAAGCTTATATTGAACTAAGGTGTTTTCCTAAGTTTTCATTGTTTTATTGCATTGTATTTGTTTTACACTACCTCTTTGTAGCATTTTACTATGTTTTACATGTTTTCTTATCGTTCAGCTACTTTTGCTTTTACTACTCACTGAGTTGGTGTACTCACATCACTCTCTGCTCCTTGTGTGAAGATTCAAGAGCTTCGGGTCCTGATAGCGAGGGTTGATTGCTTCCAACAGACTGTGTGGAGTTCACTAGGTAGTTGCTCGGCGTTCGCAGCCCAGTGTTTCTCCTTACTATCTTTATTTTCTTTTGTACCGAATTGTAGTAGACTATTTAGTTTTTTTCCTACTCTTAGACAGATATTTAGATTCTCATAACTGGTGACACCCCGATGTCGGGCTGTGTTTATTTCTGCAGATTGTGCTATTTCACTGTATTTTGGGGTTTATCACTTATTAATGACATAAATTGAATTAGTATAGCTGCTTAAATGAATTGGGGGTCTGTGTTGGCTGGCCTTGTTTCACGATAGGCGCCATTACGACTGGGTCCGAATTTAGGGTCATGACACTTATTCGAGGATCTACATGTATAAAAATAATTCATTCCATGTAACATTTTTCTTAACTGTTGTATCTTGTCTCCCCCTCGTGTTAGAAAAACTAACTTGTTTCCTCAACTTTGGGAACCCATCTTTGTGCATTATGGTGTTAATAAAAATATACACCGCACATCAATGATAATAAGATGGAATTATCTGATTCCTGACCCTGAACCACTTGTGAGGGGAGAATGTTATATACTTTCGTATATAACCTATATCAAACTGATATAGATAACTTTGTTCTCATAAGAAATAGTTTAGCTATTAAGTGGAGGCATTTAATAAATTATTTTGCAAAACCAACTTATCAAGATGAACTTCTTGAATTGAAAATCTGGAAATTATGCTCGAAATTAAATTATTGAGCAAGTTACCTAGCAAAATATCATGTTGCGGGTTAATAATAATCGCACCTGTATTCATATCATAGATGCATCTTATGTGGTATAAATGCAGGCGAATGAGCCCATATTCACCTTTGATATTTTCAGCATTCATGAAATTCAATCCCAATTTTAGTTGGTCTATTAATTAATAAGAAAAAGCAACATAAGAGAATTCGTAGAGAACTTTCTAGTTCTTTAATATTTACCCATGTGAATTCTCTTTTAGTTTTTCACATCATACTTAAATTAACATGGCTAAACCAATTATGCCAAATAAATAAATTATCAATATTAATAAATTCCAGATTCATACCATAACGTGTGAAATTATCAATAATATCACGACCCGAATTTTCCACCGTTGGGATTGTGATTGCGCCTAACATTGTACTCGCTAGGCAAGCCAATGTTTAAGAATATCCTACCTTTTTCCTTTTTCTTTCAAATACTTAAGACTTAACAAAATAAACTAGTGAAAATAAATGCAGGAGAAAAATAGTTTAAAAGCTTAACTTTATGCAATAATGAAACCCGAAATACAATCCACCCAGAACTGGTGTAACAACTCTCGAAAAGTCTACGAATACTACAAATAATAGTCTGAACGGAAAGTTTACATCTGTCACAAAAGTAGATAAAAGATAGATAAAGTAGGATAGAAAGGTACGTCAGGGCCTGCGGATGCCTGCAGGACTACCTTGGGTCTCCCATGGACTGAAGGCAGCAACCTTGAACTCTAGTCAGGCACTAGCTCCGTAATCTGCACAGGAAGTGCAAAGTGCAATATCAGTAAAACCGACCCCATGTACTAGTAAGTGCCGACCCTAACCTCGACGAAGTAGTGACAAGGCTATGGCAGGGCATACAACATATACAACATGCAACAGTTTATACTAAACAGAAAGGAAATACAAAATGTAATACAACAATAACTAGCATTAAATAAGTCCAGAACCCAACTAATCTACTAGAATTCAGCTATAACCAATTTTTAAGGGTTTTTCAACATCACAATAATGGACCTCAACGGATATGAACACATAACAACAACTGATGCGGCGCGCATCCCGATCCCGTTACATTAACAGCAACAGTATCAATATTCACCCTTATTCCTCCTTGTTGCGACGTGCAACCCGATCGTACTTGTCCACCCATATTACTCCTCAACATATACCACTCTTATTCCTCATATTGCAACGTGCAACCCGATCCCACCCGTTACGTGTTGTCACACTTGGCGGTGCTAGAGGGATTGTCAAGAGAATAAGCTCAGGTATGTTAAGGCTATCCCTTCTTTATTTTGGCATGATCTATATGACACAAGCAAAACGACCAAATGCACAATTTTCATAAATGACTCTATTCAGAGAAATACTAGAGATGCTTATGTTCTTGATTTCCCTTGTCTCATATTATTCTATCATATGTTCATGGGTCTCAGAAAATACGTAATTTGATAAAGTTTATTTCATGATATTAATCAAAGGCATGATGGTCTTATGACACTTCGAAAATTTTTATTGACTTACTTCTCATGCATTGCATTCATTTACATTGACCCATGACCAGATGGCATTATATACGCATATATATATATATATACACATATATATGGGGTATGGGAAAAAGGTTACGGCGTTATATACTCACCACCACCTGATCAGCTAGTATATATATATATGTATATGGGATATGGGGAAAGGTTACGGCGTTATATGCTCACCACCACCTGATCAACTAGTATATGTTGATGATTTTGCCCACAGTGGCTGAGATGATATGATATATATATATATATATATATATATATATATATATATATATATATATATATATATATATATATATATATATGGGATATGGGAAAAAGGTTACGGCGGTATATAATCACCACCACCTGATCAGCTAGTATATATATATGTATATGGGATATGGGAAAAGATTACGGCGTTATATACTCACCACCACCTGATCAACTAGTATATGTTGATGATTTTGCCCACAGTGACTGAGATGATATGATGGGATGCCCTTAGAGGCTTGATGATGTTATGAACTCATGTACCTATGCACGACATGACATTCATATGCATATCCATGACACTATTAGTATTTTATGATTTACAAAGTTATTCAGACTTATATGTCAACTATTTTTCTCCATGTTTATATCATGTCGATTATTTATTGATTTTCATTCCTTACATAATTGTTACATTATTTGTACTGACGTACCTTTTCTCTGGGGACACTGCATTTTATGCCCCCAGGTTCCGATAGAAAAGTCGAGAGTCCTCCAAGTAGGCTATCAGCTCAGCGAAAGATGTTGGTGTGCTCTATTTGCTCCAAGGTTGCTTGTTTGGTCAGTATGATTTAGACGTGTATTGTTTGGTATGGTTGGGCCCTGTCCCCACCTTTATGATAAGTATGTACTCTAAGAGGCTTATAGATAGAATTCATGTATATGGATACTTGTATGGCCTTGTTGGCTATATTTTAAGTATATAATGGATCACATTGGCCTTATAGGCCCGTATGTCACAGGTATGAGTTTCTATATTAGGTTGGGTCGTTCTATGTTGGGTATTCCCTCGTGTTTACTCTGGTTATCTCATGACATCCCTTCTGGCCCACTTACCTATGATGATGTAATAAGAATGATACATTAGGTTGTTACTCAGTTGAGTAAGTTATCGGGTGCCTGTCTCAGACCATCAGTTTGGGTTATGACAAAAGTGGTATTAGAGCAGTTCTGTCCTAAGGAGTCTACAAGTCGTGTCTAGTAGAGTCTTTTTTATGGGTGTGTCGTGCACCATACTTATAAGTAGGAGGCTACAATGCATTTAGGACTGTCAGTCTTTATTCTTACTCTAGATCATGTGGTAGAGCTCACTTATAAGAATTCAAATTGCTAACTGTTATTTTATTTGTAATAAGACGATACGTACATCTAGAAAGATAGTTGGTAAGAGATTGAATGTGGCTATGAAATAATTGAGTCAGAGGAACTCGATTTTGCATGATACTTATGATAAGCAAATATGGTGGAATAGCTCAAAAATCGTGAAGGAAACAATTTATATGTTCTGCCCAAGCTAAACCGCTTCTGCGGTCTCAAGCTCGCACCTGAGGACCCGCACCTGCGGTCACAGGTGCACTTCTGCGAAAATCACTTAACCTTCCAATTTCCACATCTGCGACACTTTACCCGTACCTGTGGTATTGCAGGTGTGCTCACCTAGCCGCTTCTGCAGCTCCGGCTCTCCTTGGCCTTTTCCGCTTTTGTGGGCTCTTCACATATGCGGCATCGCACATGCGGTCCCCAATCAACATGTGTGAAAACAAAAGAACCAGAAATACTGCAGCTTCACCAAAAAATCCAAACCCTCTGTCAACCATCCGAAATCATCCTGAGGTCCCCGGGACCCCAACCAAAAGCACAAACATATCCCATATCCGTATTTAAACTCGTTCCAACCTCCGGAATGCTCAAAACAACATTAAAACTCCAAAATCACATCAAAATCAAGCCTAAGAATCCAAAAATTTTCCGAATTCCGCTTTTGATAAAAAAAGTATACCAAACTACGTCTGAATGACCTGAAATTTTGCACACACATCCCAAATGACCCAACGGAACTACTACAACTCCCGGAATTGCATTCTAACACCTATATCAAAATCTCACCTATCAACCGGAAAATGCCAAAATACCAATTTTGCCAATTCGATCCTAAATCTACTCTGGACCTCCAAGACACTCCGATCACGCTCCTAAGTCTCAAATCACCTCCCGAAACTATTCAAACCATCAGAACTCACATCCGAGCCCTCTAATACATAAGTCAACATCCAGTTGAATTTTTCAACTTAAGCTTCCTCAAAAGAGACTAAGTGTCTCAAACCTTCTCAAAACCTTTCCGAACCCAAGCCAACCAACCCGATCACATATAGAAATGATAAACAAAGCAATAAGCAGAAAAAATGGGGGAAACAGAGCGGTAACTCATGAGACGACTGGCCGAGTCGTCACATCCTCCTTCTATTAAACAAACTTTCATCCTTGAACGAGTCAAGAAACATACTTGAAGCATCAAACAGGTGAGGATATCTGCTCTGCATCTCTCACTCGGTCTCCCCGATAGCCTTCTCCACGGGTCGACCTCTCCACTACACTTTTACTGAAGCTATGTCCTTTGATCTCAACTTTCAAACCTGACACTATAAAATAGATGCTTGCTCCACATCATAAGTCAAATCATCATCCAACTGAATCGTGCTAAAATTCAGAACATGAGACGAATCCCCAATATACTTCCGGAGCATAGAAATATGAAATATCGGATGCACACTCGACAAGCTGGGTGGCAAAGCAAGCTCATAAGCCACATTCCCAATCCTCCGAAGCACCTTAAAAGGCCCGATAAACCGAGGACACAATTTACCCTTCTTCTTAAATCTCATAACACCCTTCATGAGTGAAACCTTCAATAGAACCTTCTCCCCAACCATGTAGGACACATCCTGAACCTTCCTGTTAGTATAACTCTTTTGCCCCGACTGCGCTGTATGAAGCCTTTCCTGAATTACCTTCACCTTTTATAAAGCATCCTGCACCAAGTCTGTCCCCAATAGCCTAGCCTTACCCTTCTCAAACCAACCAACTGCAGATCTATACCGCCTCCCACACAAAGCCTCATATGGAGCCATCTGGATACTCGACTGGTAGTTGTTGTTATAAGTAAACTCTCCAAGCGGTAGAAAATGATCCCATGACCCTCTGAAATCAATGACGCAAGCAAGAAACACTTCCTCTAATATCTGAATAGCACGCTCGAACTGCCCGTCCGTCTGAGGGTGCAAAGTTGTGCTCAACTCAACTTGAGTACCCAACTCTCGCTACACAAACCTCCAGAAATACAAAGTGAACTGAGTGCCCCTATATGAGATGATAGAAACTGGGACACCATGCAAATGAACAATCTCCCGAATATTGATCTCTGCCAAACTCTGATGAATAGGTAGTACAAACAGGAATGAAGTGCGCAGACTTGGTCAGCCAATCCAAAATCACCCAAACAGCATCAAACTTCTTCAAAGTTCGTGGGAGTCCAACTACAAAGTCCATAGTGATCCTCTCCCACTTCCATTCAGGAATATCCATCTGTTGAAGCAAGCCACCCGGTCTCTGATGCTCATATTTCACCTATTGACAATTGAGACACCGAGCTACAAATTCCACAATATCTTTCTTCATTCTCCTCCACCAATAATGTTGTCCTGATACATCTTCGCGGAACCCAGATGAATGAAATACCGTGAGCTATGGGACTCCTCCAGAATCAACTCCCGAAGCCCATCTACATTGGCCACACATATCCGGCCCTGCATCCTCAACACCCCATCATCACCAATAGTCACATCTATGGCATCATTGTACTGAACTCTGTCCTTAAGGAAAAGCAAATGAGCATCATCATACTGGCACTCTCTTATGCGATCATATAAGGAAGACTGAGAAAACACACAAGCCAATACCCGACCAGGCTTCGAAATATCTAACCTCATGAACCGATTGGCTAGGGCCTGAACATCAATGGCAAGAGGTCTTTCCCCAACTGGAATATATGCCAAACTCATCATACTCACCACTTTTCGTCTCAAAGCATCAGCCACCATATTGGCCTACCCCGGATGGTACAATATAGAAATATCATACTTCTTTAGCAACTTCAACCACCTCCACTGCCTCAAATTGAAATCCTTCTGCTTGAACAAGTGTTGGAGGATATGATGATCAGTAAACACCACACAAGACACACCATACAAATAATACATCCAAATCTTCAATGCGTGAATTGTGGAAGCCAACTCCAAATCATGAACGGGGTAGTTCATCTCATAGGGCTTCAACTAACAAGAAGCATAAGCAATATCTCTACCCTCCTGCATCAATACACACCCAATACGAACTCTCGAAGCATCATAATACGCGGTATATGAACCTGAAGCTGATGATAAAACTAACACTGGAGCTGTGGTCAAGGCTGTCTTGGGTTTCTAAAAGCTCTCCTCACACTCATCCGACCATACAAATGAAACACCCTTCTGAGTCAACTTGGTCAAGGGTGATGCGATAGATGAGAATCCCTGAACAAACCGGCAATAATAGCTCACCAAACCAAGAAAGATGCGAATTTCTGTGGCTGAGGACGGCCTGGACCAACTCTGAACTGCCTTTATCTTCTTCGGATCAACTTGAATACCCTTGCTGGACACCACGTGCCCAAGAAAGCCACTGAACTGAGCCAAAACTCACACTTGGAGAACTTTGCATAAAGCTTCTCCTCCCTCAATCTCTGCAACATAACTTTCAAATGCTCTGCGTGCTCCTCCTGACTACGTGAATACACCACAATATCATCAATGACTATGACAAATGAGTCAACATAAGGCTGGAACACGTTGTTCATCAAATGTATGAATGATGCTGGGGCATCGATTAGACCAAAAGACATCGCCAAGAACTCATACTGACCATATCGGGTCCTGAAAGTTATCTTAATAATATCTGAGTCCCTGATCTTCAACTGGTGATAACTTGAATAGAGATCAATCTTAGAGAACACTCCCGCTCCCTGAAACTGGTCGAACAAATCATCAATACGAGGCAACTGATACTTGTTCTTAATTGTTACTTTGTTCAACTACCTATAATCAATGCACATCCTCATATTACCATCCTTCTTTTCCACAAATAGAACCGGCGCACCCCAAGGTGACACACTAGGCCGAATGAACCCCTTATCAAGGAGTTCTTGAAGCTGCTCCTTTAACTCCTTCAACTCTGTTGGTGCCACACGATACGACAGAATATAAATGGGTTGAGTGCCCAGCACCAAGTCAATACGAAAATCAATATACCTATTTGGTGGCATGCCCGATAGGTTTGCAGGAAACACATCGGGAAAATCCCTCATAATTGGAACAGAATCAATACTTGGAGTCTCTGCACCGAAATCCCTCACAAAGGCTAGATACAAAAGACAACCCTTCCCAACTATACGTTGGGCCTTCAAGAATGAGATTACCCTACTGGAAACATAATCAGTCAAACCTTGCCACCCAATCCGTGGCACACCCGATATAGCCAATATCACTATCTTAGCATGACAGTCCAGAATAGCACAACACAGAGATAGCCAATCCATGCCCAAAATAACATCAAAATCCACCATACATAATAATTAAATATACACTTAGGTCTCCAGACCCCCAATAGTCACCACACACGACCGGTAAACATGGTCTACAATAATGGTATTGCCCACCGAAGTAGATGCATGAACAGGTGAAACAAGAGACTCATGGGGCGTATCCAAATAAAGAGCAAGGTATGATGACACATAAGAAAAGGTGGAACCAAGATCAAATAATACAAAGGCACCTCTGTGGAAGACTGAAACAATACCTGTAATAACAGCATTGGAAGCAATATCATCGGGTCTAGCTGGAAGTGCATAAAAACAGGCCTGCCCGCCGCCTGATCGACCTCCCCCTCTAGAGTGACCCTTAGGTGACTGATCGCCACCCCTAGCTAGCTGGGTGGGTGGTGGTAAAGTAACTGGAGCTAAAGACGATGGCTGACTCCTCTACTGAGATGAACCCGCAACACGATGAGGACACTACCTCCAAATATAATCCATCTCTCCACACTAATATCAACTTCATGGCACTGGAGACGGGGACTGAAGGGAACCCCTAACACCGGAATGACAAGCAGACGCACCTGGCATAGAAGAGCCTTGAACTGATGGAGCACGGGATGAACTTTGAGCTAGAAGGGCACTAAGTGATGACTGGCCCTGATGAGAACTATGAGAACCATGACCAGATGGCGCCCTACGGTAACCTGGGTGAGCTGGCTGAGCAAGCCTAAATGGACGACATCTGTCGTGCTAAAACTGACCTCTCGAAAGAGCACAACTATAACTACCAGATCCTCGAGGCCTCTTCGCCTCCCTCTCCTCTCGCTCCTGGTGAAGAATTGACTCAATCTCTCGAGCAATGTCTACAACCTCCTCAAAAATGAATACGAAGCTGATAAGTGAGGCCATCAACAAACCTCCTAATCCTCAATTTATCTGTTGAAACCAACCAAATTGCATGGAGAGCTAACTTAGAGAACCTCATCTCATACTGCATCACAGTTATCTCTCCCTCACGCAACTACTCAAACTGCCTGCACAACTCCTCTCTACGAGACTACGGCACATACTTCTCCAAAAAGAGAATGGAGAACTGCTGCCATGTAAGGGGTGTTGCACCAACAGGCCTACGCCTCTAAAAAGTCTCCCACCAAGTGAATGCAGCTCCAGAAAACTGATAAGTAATAAAATCAACCCCATTGGTCTCTAGAATTCCCGTTGTACGAAGGATCCTCTAACACTTATCCAAGAAACCTTGGGCATCCTCGCCCTCTACACCACTGAAGGTCGGAGGCTGAAGTCTACCAAACCTCTCCAACTACGATGCTCGTCCTCTGGCATGGCAGGAACTACATAGTCATAAGCAGCTACAATCGACTGGGCTGGATGTGCCTCCGGTGTCTGAAGTCCCTGCATGACCTGCTCAGGTGTGCGAGCGGCGGGAGTCTGAGTGCCTCCCCCAGCCTAAGAAGTAGTTGCGGTTGTAGTAACTTAGACCGCCTGAGCTAGGCCAGTGCATATTGATAGAATCTCAGCCAAGGCCTCCTGAAGACCCAAAATCACAATAGGCACACCTGGTGTCGGAGCTAGTGTTGCTGGAGCATCCACAGCTGGGACCTGATCCTGAACTAGGTGACTGGTGGATCTGCAGGTGCTGCCCTAGCTATTGTGCGGGCCACACCTTTGCCCCTACCACTACCACGATCGCGTCCTCGGCCTCTAGTGGCCACAACTGGTGGTACTGGTGGTCGTCCATCCTGACCGGTAGCGTGTGTCCTCACCATCTGTGAGAGAATAGAATAACAGAAGTTTAGTACTCGAATCAACACATTCACACGACAAGAATTTCAAGAATATGAGGTTTTTCCTACAGGTGTTGCAGCCTCTCCAGGATAAACATAGACGTCTCCGTACCGATCCACGGGACTCTACTAAACCTGCTACTGACTCGTGAGATCTATGTAACCTAGACTCTGATACCAACTTGTCACGACCCTAAACCCAGATCCGATCGTGATGGCTCCTCTTGTGAAGACAAGTCCTGTCGACACACTCCCAATTCATTTTTAAGCAATTAAATAATAGAAATAAGTCTTAATCATAATAATAAATCCCAAAATAAGGTAAATACTACAGTTTGCAGAAAAAGACATAGCCCAACATCGGGATGTCACCAGACATGAGCATCTATAATAATACTACAAGTCTGAAAGAGTCTACTCAACTATTACATAACTAAACAGAAGAAAATAAGATAGAGGGAGAAGCACTAGGCTGCAAACGCCGAGCAGCTACCTAGTGTAACTCTGAATCTGCCGGAAGCTCTCAACCCTCGCATGTAGGACCTGGAGCACCTGAATTTGAATACGAGATGCAGGGAGTAAAGTGGGTACTCCAACTCAGTGAGTAATAATAATAAATGCAGACTGAGTAATAAAAAACCACATAAAGGCACATCAACAGACTATAAAGAAGTAGTAAAAGCCAGTAAAGTAATGAAAAAGTGAAAAATAGGTAAAATCACTTTAGTTTAGCTAAATCTTCTTTGGAATGTCTTTTTAACAGTTAAGCAAGTAAATGACAGGAAATTAGGAAGGATAAACACATAAAGAACTACCCCTCGGGCACAATACCAACAGAATCAGCCCCTCGGGCAACACATGGAACAATACCAGCCCCTCGAGATCTATCTCATATCACAATGGGTACCCATGCTCATTGGGGGTGTGCAGACTCCTGGAGGGGCCCTTACGGCCCAAGCGCAATATCAAGCCATCTCGTGGCATAATCACATAGGCTCTCAGCCTTATATCAACAAGCCACCTCGTGGTGTACAAATCTCAGGCCCTCGGCCTCATAATCATAATCAGGTGTTTCCTCACAACATAGGCCCTCGACCTTACTCAATCAGAGTTCTCGCAAGCCACTCGGGCAAAAGTAAAACATGATGCTCATCCCAAAATATCATTTTAAGTGTTAAATCAGAGTAAGATGGCTGAGTTATGAAAACAATAGAATATAACATGACTGAGATCAAGTATAAAGTCAAAACGGTGAGGAAATATCAGTAAACATCCCCTAAGGGTTCAAATAGTTAGCACGAGGCCCAATTATGGCATTCAGCTCAAAATATGATGATAGCAAATAGTTTTCAGTCAAATACGCAGTAAAACAATCAATCGGGATGGACTAAGTCACATTCCCAATTAGTGCACGACTCCACACTCGTCATCTAGCGTGCGCGGCACCTCAATATAGCACAACGATGTGCAATCCGGGATTTCATACCCTCAAGACAATATTTACAATCATTACTCACCTCTATCCGATCCAAATCTCTAGCTCGCGATGCCTTTGCCCCTTAAATCGACCTCCACTCACGTCAAATCTATCCAAAATCAGAATCACGATGTCAAAATACGCTAAGGGAATGAAGCCCATACGAAAATAATCAAATTTCAACATAAATCCGAAATTAACCAAAACCCGACCCCGCACCGACATCTCGAAATTCAATTAAATTGTATATCAATAGATTCTTTATCTCCCCATGAGTTCATACATATTAAAAGTCCCAAAATCCGACCACAAATGGCCCATCAAATCCTCAAGTCTAGGTCTCCCATACCAAGCCCTAGTTTCCCAATTTTAACCCTTAATTTCCATTAATTACAACCCTAATCTGTGAAATAATACCATAGAAACGAGTTTTAGGTCCAAAATCCTTACCTATGAAACCCCCTTGAAATCCTTCTTCAAATTGCCCAAAAACTCCAAAAACCGACTTAGAAATGGTGGAATAGCTCAAAAATCGCGAAGGAAAAAATTTATATGCTCTGCCCCAGCTAAACCGCTTCTGCGGTCTCAAGCTCACACATGCGGTCCCAGGTGCGCTTCTGCGAAAATCATTTAAACTTCCAATTTTCGCATCTATGACACTTTACCCGCACCTGCGTTATCGCATATGCGCTCACATAGCCGTTTCTGTGGCTCCGGCTCTCCTTGGCCTTTTCTGCTTCTGCGGCCCATTTCTTTGCATCTGCGGCATCGCACCTGCTGTCCCCAATCCACAGGTACAAAAGCAACAGAACCAGAAAATCGCAGTTTCACCAAAAACTCCAAACCCTCTGTCAACCATCCGAAATCACCCTGAGGCCCCCAAGACCTCAACCAAAAACACAAACATATCCCATAGCCTTATTCAAACTTGTTCCAGCCTTCAGAATGCACAAAACAACATTAAAACACCAAAATCACATCAAATTCAAGCCTAAGATTCCAAAATATTCAAAATTCCGCTTTTGATCAAAAAGTATACCAAACTACGTCTGAATGACCTAAAATTTTGCACACACATCCCAAATGACCCAACGGAACTACTGTAACTTCCGGAATTCCATTCCGACTCCTATATCAAATCTCATCTATCAACAAAAAAAGGCCAAAATACCAATTTCGCCAATTCGAGCCTAAATCTACTACGGACCTCTAAAATACATTCCAATAACTCTCCTATGTCCCAAATTACCTCTCAAAACTATTCAAACCATCAGAACTCACATCCGATCCCTCTAACACATAAGTCAACATCCGATTAACTTTTTCAACTTAAGCTTCCTCAAAAGAGACTAAGTGTCTCAAACCTTCTCAAAACCTTTCTAAACCTGATCCAACCAACCCGATCACATATATAATCGATAAACAAATCAATAAGAAGCAGAAATAGGAGAAATAGAGTGGTAACTCATGAGACGACTTGCAGGGTCATCACATGGCACATACAGTCCCTTAATATGATCTTTTCTCACATTGCTTGCTTTAGGGAACCGTCTTCTTGATTGACCATTCTCTGAATTTCTTATGAATCTTCTTTTGTTGTCCATTCTAATATCGCCGGATCAAAATCTGAAATTCTCATGATGTAGACTATTATCAATCACTCAGTCCCTAATTCATGTTTAGTTTATCTTGTTCACCAATCCATACTTCTTGTAATACTCTGGGGTCTAACTTTTCCTTTTGATAACCGTGTTAGAGTTGCGAACTTATTTCTTAAAATGAGGACATGACTGTATGGCTTATACTCTTTTGTTGTCTTAAGGCTCATCACCTTTTCGTCTCTTTCTTCATTTGACTATAGATTCTATAACACTCTATCATTGTCATCCATGTATCACATCTCACTCATAATGCTTTGTTATCCCTCTTTGTACTTTCCTTCTAATATTTCTATCGATCACTTTATTCTGAAAATTTTAACAAGACATTCTTCTGCTATTGCCTCCCCTTGTTCCATCTACTGGCTCTTCAGGCTGCCTAACATTCTCCCTCTACTAGGGACGGGAGCCACACTAAGGTAATATTTATCTCTTTAAGGCTTCCAATGCCTATATTTGTAGTGCTCATATCTAGTTGTACTATTTTAAACTGTAACATCTAGCTATCTCACAAGGATATGTATTAGCACATTTGCAATATCCTTCGGAGATGTCGATTGACGCAAACAATCCATCCATTATTTTGGGTTACTCTAACCCCAGCCAAATCCCGATATCCGTCCTTTTCTTATACCACTTCCATTAGCTCCCATAGTGCAAAACTTAAATTAGTGTCGCCAATTGTACATACCTCTATTACTATTGAGGGTAACTCACAATTTTTTATCGGAACTGTAATACTGCTAATCTTCATTAACTGAGTGCCTCGTACCCTTCTTCACCTTGCTTCTTTTACTTGTTGAAACTTGTGTCTCACTCCTTATTCCTTTTTACCATACGAGTGGATAGGCATTCTTGCCTTAGGAATCTTTATCAAGAAGCTTATAAGTTTTAGTATACACATGATTTGCTGAATACCTCATATTTATCCATCGTAATCATGATGCAAAAAAAATTGAGTTCCTTTGACTCAACGCTTCCATAGATATATCTCTTATCAACAGTCTTTCAGGACGTAGGCATCGTCGTATCATGGATAAGATAAAGTTTAGGATATTGAGTTCTTACAACTGAGCTCTACCATACGATCTAGAGTAAGAAGAAAGAGTGACAGTCCTAAATGCCCTGTAGTCTCCTGCTTATAAGTGTGGTGCACGACACACCCATAAACAAGACTCTACTAGACACGACTTGTAGACTCCTTAGGACATAACTACTCTGATACTACTTTTGTCACGACCCGAACTGATGGAACGCAACAGGAACCCAGTACCCTACTCAATCGAGTACCTACATAATATATCTTTCGTATTATACTATCATAAGTAAATGAGCTAAAGAGGCTATCGTGAGATAAATACAATAAAACATGGAGTAATACTCGTCATTGGACGATCCAACATGTAACTCAAACTTATAAATATGGCGTACGTGCCTATAAGACCAGCATGATCCTTTATATACTCAAACCATAGGCCGACAAGGCCATACAAGCATTTGTATATATGATATCTATCTACAAGCATCTAAGAATACGTAATATTATAAAGGTCGAGACAAAGTCTCGCCATACCAAACAATACATGTCTAAATCATACTAACCAAACAAGCAACTCCAAAGCAAATGGAGCACACCAACATCTTCCGCTGAGCTGATAGTCTACTTGAAGGGCTCTCGACTTATCTATCATGACCTGCGGGCATGAAACACAGCGTCCCCAGCAAAAAGGAACATCAGTAGGAATAATGTACTGAGTATGTAAGGCACATAAGTAAGTACATAACAGGCATGGAAGAAATATAGAGTAAATGACCCAACCTGTAAGTTCGGATAACTCTATAAATTATGAAATAATTATAGTGTTATGCATATGCGTATGAATGTCATGTCGTGCATAGGTACATGTTTCATAACATCATCAGGCCTCTGAGGGCATCCCATCATATCATCTTGGCCCCTGTGGGCAAAATCATCAACGTATACCAGCTGATCAGTTGGTGGTACGTATATAACGCCATAACCTTTTTCATATCCCATATACATATATATATACGTATATAATCTGATCATGGGACAATTTGCAGGTAAAAATGCATGAAATACATATGAAATACGTTAATAAAAAAATTTTGGAATACCATAAAAATCAATATACCTTTCAAATAAACTTTAGCAAGTACGTATTTTTCTGAGACCCAGGAACAGAAGATATAATAATAATTCACATGGGGAATCAGGAATATAGACATCCCTAGTATTTCTATATATAGATTCATTTATGGAAGTTGTGTATTTTCTTATTTCGTTCATGTCGTATATATCATGCCAAAAGAAAGAAGGGATAATCTTAATATACCTGTAGTAGGAAAATCCGTATGATATTCTCCAAAGTGCACCTCTTGTGATTACTGCCTTCAAATTGCCAAAACCAATTTCCTCTTAGTTCTATTAATTTTCTCTTCTCGTTAATTTTCAAACCAGCCAAAGACATTTATTTTCCACAAGAATCTCCCAAGTATTTAACGTATCCTTGAAGAAAGTTTAAGTGGCAAACTTCTGTCCTTTTTCGTTGCCATCAGATGCAAAAATCCCTCCTTTTGTATATACTTCTTATCTTAAGATACCAAAGACCAAAGCAAGTCTTACGTGTAAACAAGGTATTACCTTGTCCTATGACTCCTTTTGTTTAATTTGCCACTTTGGCTTGGCTTATGCCATCTTGCACATTTAATGAAGAGTCACTTAGTGGCTCTTACATGGCTGCCATATAAGTGGGGGTCAAATCTTATTCAGTAATTATCCACTCAATCCTTTAATAAATTTATTAATTTCTCATTAACCAATAATTATTCAATTACCCACATAATAAAGAATTATCTCAAATCATTTAAAATACTACCCATTTTTAACACACCTTATATACCTTACTATCATGGTCATATGGTAACTTATATGGTTCTAGTCCATAAATATCAGGTATTTTAACTCGGGCCGTATTCTATCCCAAAATGCCAAACTTGGACGAAAATTCATTTTCTTTGATTTGATTCCCCTCTCATCTTCACGAACTTACTCATCACTTGTGAAATAGCATAATCATTTTAATCTCCAAATAATCTTTTTCTTGGACTGATGTCAATTACCTTACGACAAATTCAACGTACAATACTACAGGGTGCAATATCGTAGTAATTTAATATTGTGAAGAGTAACATCATCGTAATGTAATACTGCAAGGCGTAACATCATCGTAATGTAATGCTGCAAGGCATAACATCATCGTAATAAAATATTACAGGATGTAATATCATCGTAATATAATACTGCGGGACGCAACGTAATATTGCGGGCCGTAACACATTTCTTAGAATTTAATCTAATAGAGCCATCTGATTCACAATGTCATGTGAAGCATTTTAGGTCAACAAAAGAGCTAAGCAAGCAAGAGGATAACTCATGTTAGTTATTAACTACTAGCCACTTAACCATTTCCTCTAAGATGATAAATTTCCTATCCCAAATAAACTCAATATTTTCTCCCACTTAGCCAAGACCAAATATTTTTTCCTAGTTTGATCTTAAATTTGGATTTTGGCAATTGGGAATCCATCCCGAAAAAAGAGCCAAAATGGAATTTTGCATCCCTGATCATCACTTTCAATATAAATTCATACCCTTCGGATTAAAAACTGCACCCTCCTTGTTCCAAAAATCCATGATAAAAATATTCCACCCCATCCTCCACACCTTTTTAGTTTACATTTATGACATCATGTTATTTAGTGATATATTGGAGGAACATGTCAACTTGTTTAATCAATTTGAGGCATTGGTAACACAGTATGGGATCATAATTTTAACAAAAAATGATGGTTCTTTCTCAAAAGGAGATTGATTTTCTCGGAATGCATTTTGTCCAAGGTGCGTACAGTCCAGACCACATATATGTCAGGAACTGCTCAAATTTTCAGCTACTAGCCTCATAACAAAGCAAATCCAATAGTTTTTAATGTAGTAAATTATGAAGAGATTTTATTCCAAATATCTCTACATACATTTCTCCGCTCACAAAGATGCTCAAGAAAAATGCTTCGTTTTGGGGAAAGGAATAAGTTGAAGCAGCAAGGGAAATAAAGGAGATATCTAAATATGTCAAATCTCTCTACATCTCTTCAGAAGGTAAGCATATACTTCTAATTGATGCCATCAATTAATACTGGAGTGTTGTTTTACTTGAAGAAAAAGATGGCCAGAGGAAAATATGCAGATATGCTAGCGCAAAGTTCAAAGATGCCGAGAAACTGTAATGATCTGATCGGTTGTTTCATGAGTTACAGCTCCATTTCCCCCATTTATGCTTCTTTATTTCTTGTTCAATTGTATTATGTGGTATCGGGTTGGTTGGTTCAGGTTCGGAATGGTTTTGGAGAGGTATGAAACACTTAGTCTCTTTTGAATAAGCTTAAATTGAAAAAATCAACCGGATGTTCACTTATGTGAAAAAGGTCTCGGATGTAAATTTTGATGGTTTGGATAGCTTTGTTAGGTTATTTAGGACTTAGGAGCGTGATCAAAATATATTTTGGAGATCCGTGATAGATTTAAGCTTCAATTGGCGAAATTGAAAATTTGGCATTTTCCAGTTGCCAGTGAAAATTTTGATATCGGGGTCGGAATGGAATTTCGGAGATTGGAGTAGGTCCATTGTATCATGTTTTATATGTGTGCAAAATTTCAGGTCATTCAGGTAAGGTTTGATAAACGTTTTGGTCGCTTGCAAAATTCGGAAGATTCAGAATTCTTTGGCTTGAATCTGATGGTAATTTGATGTTTTGATCTTGTTTAGAGCATTCCGAAGGTTAAAAAAAGTTTTAGTGATGTTATGGGATGTGCTAGAATATTTGAGGTACCGATGGCCTCGGGTGAGTTTCGGGTGATTAATGGATCATTTTAAGACTTGGAAAGTTTGCAGAATTGCTAGTGTTTTTGTTGCTAAGAATCCTTCTTCGCGTTCGCGAGATCCTTCTTTGCATTCGCGAGACGGCTCTCACGTTCGTGAAGGTTTGTTGATAGAGGCAGCTGGGTTGTTCTTCACGTTCGCGGTGTAGGTCCGGCTTTCGCGAAGGTTCATGAGTTAAAGCTACGCGTTCGCGAGGAGCGTTCTGCGTTTGCGTAAGGTCAACTATTTTTTCTTCGCGTTCGTGGGTGGACCCTCGCATTCGCGAATAAGGGAATATTAGTCTGAGGAAGCTTGTGCTTCACGTACGTGAGGGAGCTACCATGTTCGTGAAGAGGAAAAAAAATACCTGGGTAGAATGTATAAAAACCATTTTCGCGATTTTAGCCCATTTTCTCACCATTTTTAACGGTTTTGAAGCTTTTTGTGAGGGATTGAAGAGGGATACGAAGGGAAATACTTGAAGGTAAGGTTTTTGAACTCGATACTCAATTATATGGTAATTTCTAATTAATTAGACATGAAATTTGTGGGATTTAAGGGCTCAAATTGGGGAATTAGGGCTTGGAATTGGAAAGTTTAAATTGGGGATTTGAGGGGCCATTTGATGTCCGATTTTGATGTTCTTGGTATGTATGGACTCGTGGGAGGATAAGAATTCTTGTGATGTAATTTTTATCGAATTATGAGATGTGGTCCCGGCGGTCGGGTTTGGACAATTTCGGGATTTTTGAGCTAATTTGATTATTTTCGCTTAGGCTTTGTTCCTTTAGCGTGTATTAATGGTATGATACTGATTTTAGTTAGATTTGGAGCATTTAGAGACCGAGTTAGAGGCAAAGGCATCGCGGGCTAGAATTTGGACCGGATTGGGGTAAGTAATGATTGTAAACGTTGTCCTGAGGGTATTAACCCCCGAATTTCACATTGTTGTGCTACTTTGAGGTGACGCACAGGCTAGATGACGAGCGTGGGGTTGTACACCACTGGGGATTGTGACTTGTTCTGTCCCGTACGATTGTTAAGTCACGCATTTGATTGAAAACTATTTGATATCATTGTGTTTTGGAAAGTATTGCTATATTTTGGGCTGAATGCCTTATTTGGGCCTCGTGCCAAAAATTTTGGACCCTTATGGGGTTTGTATTACTGTTATTCCTTACTGTTTTGAGTTAATATATGTACTCAGTCATGCTCTATTTTACTGAATTAATAACTCAGCCGTATTTACTCCGTTTTGATACTTTAAATGATATTTTGAGCTGAGCATCATGTTTTACGTTTGCCCGAATAGCTTGAGAGGTTTTTGACTGAGTGAGGCCAAGGGATTGTGTTGTGAATATATTAGGGGATCGGGCTGCGCACTGCAGCATGTTGTACTGATTTGTGATCTATGAGAGGCCGATGGCCTGATTTATTATGCCACGAGATGGCTTGTGATAGCCCTTGGACTGTAAGAGCCCCTCCGGAGTCTAAACACCCCCAGTGAGCGTGGGTACCCAGTATGAGTGATGTGATGTAGCCTGAGGGGATATTGTTAATCCATATCATTGCCCGATGGGTGGATTACGAGTGACTGTGAGGTATCTCGAGGGGCGGTTTATGGTACATGTTTTTTCCCGAGGGGCTTTTTACATTTCTATCATTTTACTCACTATTTTACCACTTGTCGAAACAATTGAAATATGTTTTAAAAAGGTTTTACGGAACTGAGTTATTTTTAAGAGTTAATTGATTTAGTGTATTTTTTTAGACATATACTATTTTGCTATAGTGTTATGACGTGGAATTTCCTATTTTCTTACTTCTCAGCTGCTTTTACTTTTATTACTTACTGAATTGGAGTACTCACATTACTCTCTGCATCTTGTGTGCAGATCCAGGAGTCTCGAGACGCAATAGTGAGTGTTGATCAGTCTTCCATCAGGTCTCCGGAGTTGGCTAGGTAGTTGGTTGACATTTGCAGCCCTGCACTTCTCCTTCTTATCTTTCTCAGATTGTCTTAGTATTTTAATTCACACTATGTAGTCTTTCTTATTTTTAGACGAGTTTGTAGTTGCTCATGACTGGTGACACCCCGATGTCATGCCTGTGTAATATTTTTGCACTGCTTATTTAAACCTATATTATGGGATTTTAGTTAACTGATTGCTTAAAATGACTTCTTATGGTTTTCTATTTGGTTTTGGGTTTGTGTCGGCTGGCCTAGTTTCACGATAGACGATATCACGATCGGGTCAGTTTTAGGGCCGTGACAGAAACATTATCACTCCACTTTCAAAAAAATTCTTGTAGTGAAGAATGGAATCAAGTGTTACATCCCGTACATTAATATTAGGATAAGTCGTGATAATCCATATAAGCTTGAAGGGATTAAGACCATTCATGAGGTTATAAAGGATTTTTGACAATGTTATTGTAAGTCCCCGTAAGTTTAATAACCTTGATATCATTATATACATTTGATATGGTATTTTGAGTGAAATATTTTTATAAAAAAAGTTTGAAAAATATGATTTTATATAGTTATTAATATTACTACTTTCGAATATACTTTAAATTATACACATAATATAATAAAGTTATTGAGATTTTCGTTATTGTAAAGATAGAACTTATTTTCTCACAAGAAAAGAAGGTTATTTTTTTACCATTTTAAGAATTAAGCATATGAAAATTTGTACTCTTTATATGAGATAAGAAAAATAAGAAGTTGAGAAAATATATGTATTTTTAAATGGATGTTTTAATGAAATAATAACGTAGTATCCTAGACTGGATAGCTTCCATAACCATGTCAACAGAGAGATTGCTTTGAGTGTGGAGTTACTAGCCACATGGTGAGAGATCATCCCAGACTCTAGATAGATGTGCCACTGCGGGATACTCAGGCTATGAGTTATGCTCCAATTGCTGCTATACCTACACCGCCAGCTAGGGGTGGAGGTCAAGCACATAGAGGTCACCCTAGAAGGGGAGGTCAGGCTTATTGTTATGCTTTTTCTGGTTGGGCAGAGGCCAATTCACCGGACGAAGTTCTTACAGGTATGGTTTATGTTGAGTAAAGAGATGCATTTGTGTTACTTTTATTCGGTCCCATTTTTTTGGTAGGATTAATCCTACCTTGCTTCAGATATGGTTTTGTTTTGTAATCCTTGTACTTTGTTCATGTTTACACGCCAGTTGAGAATATTGTTGTGGTATTCCATGTCTATCATTCTGGTTTGGTTGCTATTATAGGTCATGAGACTTGGGTGGACCTTATGCTTGTTAAATATGGTAGTATTTGATTGACCTCTGGATGGTTTGGCTCGACTTGTGGTCTGTGTGTTCTATAGGTATGAGAAGTTTGTTTCGTTTTGTGGTTTTGGTTCTACGGGATTAGTTGGTAGAGTGTCTTAATTGCTGAGACATTTATTTTACTTGTTGTTATGAGTTAAGGATGAGGACATGGTGTTCTTGATTGATAGGTGTGTTTGTGATGGCCTATGTGCCGCACAGAGGTCATATAAAGGTGTGATTTGTTGTGGTTATTGCGTGTGTCTTGCTTCTTCCTTGTGGATTAGATCCACAGTAGGGTACCAGTGGGGAGTTGAGCATTTTTGGCTTGATTGACTATCCTCTTATGTGTTCCTCTTTTCATATTCAATCACATTAGAGTTGTGCTTGTTGGGTTTGGATTGCGATGTATTTTCCTAGGTGGCGTTTGAGGTGGATTGTTGATTGAATGAGCAGTAATGAGTTTTGTATGTTTCATACATTAATTCAGTATTGTGAAGTTTTGGAACAAGATTCTAGTCGACGTGAGCATGTTTGCCAGTACTAGGCTTGGTAATGGGCAGCTATTATGGTCAGAGTTGTTTTTATGGGCTTATGGATGATGTGTTACGTTGTGTGGTTATACCTCTAGGGTGTATGCATGAGCTATTGTAGCTAGTTGAGGATTTTACAGTGTGTTGTGTAATAATAGGGTCCCTTGGTAGTTGTGAAAATTCATTCTAAGGCTTTTCGGCATGATTCTAAGGCTTTATCGCTTCATATTGTGTATTATGACTTATGTGCACAGTCGTATTTTATTTTTGGATAGTTCAGAATAAATTTGGACGAGTGATTCTCACTTTAGAAGCTTAAGTTGAAAATGTAGATCGAGGGTTGACTTTGTGGAAATGACTCGGTAGCGGTGTTTTAATGGCTCTGATAGATTTGTATCATGATTTTTGATGTGAGCATATTCCCAAAATTGATTTCTGAGGTCCATAGATTAATTTGTGTTGTTTTGCTGAAAGTTGGAAATTTGAAGGCTTAGAATTTTAATAAGTTTGACCATCGGTTGGCTTTATATATATCGTGTTTGGATTTCTGTTTCGGGACTTGGAATAAGTCCGTTTTGTCATTTGGAACTTGCCAATGTTTGACATCATTCCGAGTTGATTTGATTAGAATCGGACGCGCGGTTGTGTTTTTAGAAGTTTTTGAGTTTCATGTTGATTTCATGTGTTTTGGAGGTCCGATTCAAGATTCCGTATGTTATTTTAATGATTTTATTGTGCAGGCAAGTTTGTGTTATGTTTTTAGACTTGTGTTGATGTTTGATTTGGAGCCCCGAGGGCTCGAATGAGTTTCAGACTTGTTGTAGAGTGTTTGATAGAGTTTGAGTTTTGCTGGTGTGATCTGATGCCTCCATTTGCGAGTTTTTTTCACAATTGAGATGTTAGTTATAACCTGCTAGGTTCGCATTTGCTAACAAAGGTTTTGCGATTGGGGGGCTGGCTAAGCTTGATTTACATTTGCGATCATCCTGATCGCTTTTGCGCAGTGTTTTACGTTCACAATTGCAAACATAATGTGGCATTTGCAATAATGGTAGGGGTGTGAGGGACTTCACTGGTGCTATTGTTTCTTCACATTTTTGTGGTTCGCATTTTTAGGGTTCACAAATACAAACCCATGATCGCAATTGTGACACCTACGACTGGACATAAGAGCCGAGGGAAAGGATTTTGGCCTCATTTTCATATTTTGAAACCCTAGACTAGGTAGGAGGCAATTTTGAAGAGGGATTTTCATCTACACTGATTCTTGTCCATTTCTTATCATATTCCATCAATATATCTTAGTTTTTAAAATCAAAATCATGTGAATCAAAGTGAAAATTTATCAAATTTTTGAAAAAAAAAAAGAATTTGAGTTTTGCGAGTCGATTTGGACTCGGATTTTGAAACTAACCATATATATGAACTCGTGGGGTCATGGAGAGTCGGAATCTACCATTGGACCCGCATTTTGATTGGGCAATTCTCGGATTGGCTTTTGAGGAATTGTGTAAAGATTGTAGCTTTAATTATTAAAATTGATTTATCTTGCATTATTCGATGTTATTATGTCGATTTTGGTTAGATTTTTCCCGAGCAGAGGTGAATTATAAAGGAAAACTATATTTGAGAATTCATTGAGGGATTTTGAGGTAAGTATTTTGCCTAACGTTGTGTGGGGGAACTACCCCGTAAGTATTGGTTTGTTTGTACTATTTAAAATTTGTGAAAGACGTGTGCATAAGGTGATGAGTGTTTACATGGATTATAGGAGGAAATTTGACCAACTTAGGCTCGTAGGTTCTTATTTTCATTAAAATTAAGTTGTCTAATCATGTTAAATCTTCCATTTGCTAAATTCACCCTGAAGTGTCTTATTTGAAGTTTATTGGTTCATGTTCTACCCTTGTTGCCAAATATACTATTATATGTCTTAATTGAAGTTGTTGCCTCTTTTATTGGCATTTTATCTCTTCCGTAATTGCTTAACCTTAATTGAAGTTATTGTTATCCCCTCTATTGTTGACTTATCCTTATTTGGAATCATTGTTACATATTATCTCTTCCATTGTTGAGTTATTCTTGTTTAAAACCATTATCATGTGTTATGTCTTTCATTGTAAGCTCATTCTTCCGTTTCTTTGTATTTTGAAATTCTTGTGTTGCTTCACCTTTCGTACTCTTGGGTTATTGTTGTACTCAGTGTTGTTGAGCTGAGGGCTATGTGTAGTTGTGGTATTTGAATTATTTTGAGGAAATGTTGTGGCATATGGGCACATATGGTGCATGTTGTTATATTTTGTTTTTATGCTTGTGGCACACGTGATATTGTTGAAAGAATTGTCGGGGTATTCTCACGTGAGTTGTTCATGCTATTGTTATCATTGATATATGCACATACGGTGTGACAAGGCGGGCTATATATATGTGGGTTTGCGCATGTGTCAAGACAAAATGGGAATATTATTATGCGTATGAGGCGAGACAAGGTGGGCAATTACTTTATTGTTGTGCACGTGGCGAGACAAGGGGGGCTATGCCAGGGAAGATTCGTGATGACTTGTGATGGCCTGGGGCATTGTTATTGATTATATTTAGGTAGTGGTGTGTCTACTTTTTGTGAGTTATGCATGTTACATTTTGTTGTATTGTTTCCTATGTGCCATTCGTTGTCTCTACTCTTACTTGTTGACTCGAGTTGTGATAGAACACCTATACACGCATACACATAATTAATCACTCATATCGGCTAAGAAGATAAATCCTGATGTTTAGTGATCATTTACATATATTCTCACTTACTTGCCTTCTGTGTGAGTGTCATACTATTGGCATGTGAGTTGTATGTGTGATTACGATATATAGTTATTATTGGAATGTGAGTTGTCCGTGCGGTTATGAGTTACTGTTGTTGTTGGCTCGTGAGTCATCCGTGCGGGTACGAGTTGTTGTTATTGTTGATATGTGAATTGTTTGTGCATATATGAGGTACTAATAATATTTTCACGTGAGATGTCCGTGCAACATGTGAGTTATTTGTTCGGTTGTGGTTGTAATGTGGGCACAAGATGCCAAGTGATGAGGGTTCGTGATTTGTGATTATCGATTGTGGCACCTCGGGTAAATTCTTGAATAAATCTTGTGTGAAAGCGATTCTTCCTTTTGAGTAGTTACTTATTTTTCCTTAATTGGTTTCATCGGACCTTTGTATTCATCTTTACGGCATTATTACCTGTTTGTTCCTTGTTCATAATTAATGCTTTTAGTTTTCTATTGCAAGTATTATTGTCGTTTTACCATGCTTAGCTTTATATTAATATAATTTCTTGTTAGTTTCACATTACATTTGTACAATTATTATGTCTAATAGGTGTCTTTACTGCTCCCCGTCACTACTCCACCGAGGTTGGTCTTAATACTAACTAGGTACGGCTGTGACGTAGTCATGCTATGCTTTCTGCACATATTTGTGCAGATCTAGGTTCTTCAGAGCTTGTTGATCATTATATAGCTGAACGAGTATTGCTTTGGAGACTTCAAAGTATACATGTTATTGCGTTCGCATGACTTAGAGTCACCTTCTAAAGATATTTATACAGTTTATTTCTATTCTTGTATAGTTGTACTTAGAAATATCCTAGTGAATGCAGTAGAGCTATCACATGTACTACCAGTTTTGGGATATTGTATCATGTTGAGACGGTTGGCTTTATATAGAAATATATGGTTTATGTTTAATAGTTGTTTTGGTTAAATTTTGTCATTTAATTTAGTAAGTTTTAGGTTTACCTAGTCTTAGATACTAGGTGCCATCACGGCATCCTACAAAGGAAAATTAGGGTTGTGACAAGTTGGTATCAGAGCTCTAGGTTCATAGGTGCTACGAGTCATAAGCGAGTTCAGCAGAGTCTTGCGGTCGTACGAAGACGTTTTTACTTATCTTGGAGAGGATATGGGACTATTAGGAAACTTTCACTTCTTTCATTCCTATCGTGTGAGTTTATTGATTTCGGAGTTTGAGCCTTTTTCATTTTATTCTCTCACAGATGGTGAGCAAATGAGCTATTATTACTAATGACGCTGCCCCCAAAACCAATATTGCTAGGGGCCGGGGCATAGGTAGAGGCAGAGGCCGAGGAGGAGCACATGATAAAGCTAAAACCCCTACCAGAGCAGTAGCTAAGGAGCCGTCAGTAGCTCCATTTGGGGGATGGGCACCGGAGGCACCTGTTCCCACCCCAGACTTCAGGAGACTTTAGCGCAATTCCTTAGCATGTTTCGTATGTGGGCTCATGTAGGATTGATTCTGGTTGCACCAACTACTTCACACACTAGGGGAGCAACTCGAACTCCCGCCGCCCGTACTGCAAAGCAACGAGTCCACATTGGTCAGGTTCCAGGTGTCATGCCAGCACAACCTGTTATTCCGGTTCAGCCTGAGGTTAGGGACGGGCATATGAGGAGAAACAGCTGAGATTTGAGAGTTTCAAGAAGTATCACCCTCCTACTTTCAGTGGTTTGGCTTCAGAGGATGCACATGATTTTCAAGAGGAGTGCCACTATATTTTCTGCACTATGGGTATTGTGGAGATGAATGGGGTTGCTTTTACTACATTCCGGCAATCGGGAGTAGCCTACCAGTGGTGGTGGGCTTACGAGGAGGGTAGCCCAGCCGATGCAGATTCACTTTCATGGACTCAGTTTTTAGAGATGTTCTTTAGAGAGTCTATTACCCAAACCTTTCAGGATGCATGGCGCGTGGAGTTTGAGCAGCTGCAACAGGGTACTATGTTAGTGTCAGAGTATGCTGTTAGGTTCAGTGATTTCTCTAGGCATGCTTTTACTTTTGTTTCTACAGTTAGAGAGCGAGTCTGCAGGTTTATTGAAGGGCTCAGTAATGGTATTTGATTCAACATGGCTGGAGTTGAGATAGAACACTTGCACAAGCATACACGTAATTAATCACTCATAAAATAGTTAAGAAGATTAATCATGCTATTGTTATTGTTGGCATGTGAGTTGTCCTTGTGGTTATGAGTTATTTACTATTGTTTCCACGTGAGTTGTCCATGGCAATGATGAGTTATTGTCATTGTTAATACGTGTGTTGTTCGTGCATATATGTAGTATTAATAGTATTGGCGTGTGAGATGTCATTGTAACACATGAGTTGTCTGTACGCTTGTGATTGTCATGTGGGTACAAGATGCCAAGTGATGATGGTTTGTGAGTTGGGATTCATGATTTGTGATTATGCAGTGTAGTACCTCAGGGGAATTCTTGAATAATTTTTGAGTGAAAGAGATTCTTCCTATTGATTTGTTAATTGTTTTTTCTTTCTTGGTTTCACTGAACCTTGACTATATTCAATTTACCCTACGATGTTATTACCTATTTGTTTCTTGTTGTTAATTAGTTATTTTAATTTTCTATTGCAAGTATTGTTGTCGTTTTACCATTCTTAGGTTTATATTGATATTGTTCCTTGTTAGTTTCACATTTATAATTGTACAGGTTATTATGTCTAGTAGGTGTATTGACTGTTTTTCGCCATTACTCCATTGAGGTTAGTCTTGATACTTACCGGGTACCACTGTGGTGCACTCATGCTATGCTTTCTGCACATTTTTGTGCAGATCTAGGTACTTCGGAGCTTGTTGATGATTGGATAGTTGATCGAGTCACCTTCTGAAGTTATTTGTACAGTTTATTTCTATTCCGTATCAGTTGTACTTAGAAATTTTTTATTGAACTCAGTAGAGCTTATGACTTGTGTCATGCCCCAAACCTTAAGAGGCATGGCTAGCACCCGGTGCCATACTCAACCTGAGTGTACCGCTCTGTAACTGTGAATTCTAGAGGGGTAACCCTCAGCTTAGGGTGATGAGGCCATATTCTGAATCATCTGAAAATAATGCCTCTCTTTTCTATGGGGTAAACATACCTAAAAGTTGATATATTTAACTATGCCGGCCGATGAAGCCGCCATGAACATCTACCAATATAACTGAACTGTACCATGGTCGGAACAAGGCCTCGATCTACCCATCAAACATGTATATATATAAAATAGACTCCAAAGTCTAGACCTAGTAACTTTGAGGAAGTGGATCTTAACAACCAAGCTGATGTTTGACTCTGTCTGCTGCGAGGGTCTGGCCAATTGTCAATCAAGACCTGCATGCTTCATGCAGCATCCCCGACAAAAGGGACGTCAGTACGAAATAATGTATCGATTATGTAAGGAAACAAAATAACTAAAAGATGAAACATAACTGAAAGTAATTTGGAGTCAAAGATAATCTGAAGATATGCTTACTTGCTGATATTGATTCAACTCTCTCAATATAGTAAGTAAAATAGTTGTCCAACCTTATAAGGCTCGGTGTGTGTACCTGATGTGCCATAGTAGGATCTCTCGTAGGCGCTTAGCCAAACCAGGCTCTGTATCTCGGCTATTTTGGGTTCGCTCATAGGTGCTCGGCCACAGTAGGCTCAGTATATAACTTACCAACTGATTAGAGGTTGCCCAATAGGGGCCTACCCATCCTGCCCATCGATTATAGCTCGATGGTGGTGAAAATACTGTAATATTGTATATATATAGACTATTTGCTCTCTTGGCCAAAAGAAGATAAAACAAAACTGAATATGAAGTCCCGATAAGGGAGAGTATTTTAGCTTATGAGACTAGGATAATGTACATATATTCAGGAATAAGAACTTCTCTTTATGTCTTATTATCAAACGCACGTAGTTATGGGATCATGCCAAAATAAAGGAAAGGTTTAGACTTAACATACCTTGTCACAACATTTCCAATTACCAAGTTGAATTCTCCTCTTCGCACCTTAATCTACAATAATGATAATTATACTATCATTAAGTTACGAAAGGTACAACTATCGCACAACGAACGACAAGCTTATTTTGTATAAAATGGGCAGCATCTCCCTTATAATCCTTACTTCCTCCAAATACAAGATAACACCAACAAAACAAAACACACAACAATATCAAAATATATACATTATTTTCAAACCATATATACACCACAAAATAGTCCAACACACCCCAATCTCTTCATACACAAAACGACCACAGTTGTAGTGTCAAACATCCCAAATATGTCACGACGAACAACCAGCCCTCTGCCCTATATTTATGTGGTGTTTCTCCACACCCTTCCTCCTCAAAAACTCTAGAAAAGAGTAGTAAAACATGCAATCCGACAGCAACACAAAACAGTCCATAAAATAGTCTGCTACAAGTGAATAACTCGAACTCACGACTTTCGATCACCATACCATGAGTTCTTAAAATTATAGAACGACTTTACATACATCTCCAGCAGATAAAATGGATGAAATAGAGGAGTAAATATACTTTATTTGTTGAATAACGCATCTCCTATCTTGGTTCTTCAAACTCTAGGCTTTACCTCCAACAAGATCTTGAAAAGGAGAGAAATCAATTAGGGTTCGTGGGCAATTTTTGGGAGGATGTTTGCAGGAGTTTAGGCATGGTTATTGTGTTAAATGGTCTCTTCGGCCAACCTGAAATAGCCCTTTCTTAGACTCTCATTTAAGCAAGTAGGTGACATACGTAGCAGTCTACGTAGTTTTGCAGAAACACACATAGCTCTCTACTCCAATGTCGTATTGACAAACGGTTTAATGAGTTAGAAAATAGAATCACATATATACAATTTGGTAGGTATATCATCCCTTAATTCCAATTATATTGGGAGAAAATCGCATCTACATTTGACTTAATATTCAGCATATTTATGAATGCAACTTGTGATGACCTTTGCCAACTTTTGTTCCACAAGTTGCTTGACTTAAAAGCATAACACAGGACTATCATACGACTAAAATAACTCATAACATAACCTCTTTATCTTGTTAATCACCCTAGTCTCATCACAAAAGTACACGTTATAACATTCCCAACTTGTCGACATGCGATAAAATTTATTTTCTTCAATATGTTTAGCTTTTTAGCCTTTTAACCTTTTGGTACTTGTTATCCATGATCTTAAAGATTTTTAATCTCCAAGGTAGCATGATTAAATTACTTGTTCTATTCTAAAAGATGATCTCATTTCTAAGCTTACATCAATTGACTTGCGAATACTCTTTCGTACGAAGATATGGGGTGTGACATCATTCTCCCTTGGAACATTCGTCCTTGAATGTTGACTAATGCGCTTATCAGTCTCACAACATATAGCTCTTGTAAATACTTTAATGTTTCCCTTTCTATATAGGCAACTGTTCTTTGAATAAATCCAAATGACAGGGCATCCCCCCTTTAGGCCTCGTTCTCATACCACGACTTGTGGTCGAGATTCTTCTAATCCCGTAATTATTGTTATCTTATGTCATGCAACTTGTATGACTCTGTCCTTATATGTGCGCCTACGTGACTCTTCTTTCCTTTTTCCTTCAGATTTTAGCCAATCTATAGGTCTCACTTTGTGAACATATACAGAACTATGACAAGATGTCCCTCTGGGAATCTATAGATGTACTGAAGTTTTTTGCTCGGTATTTTGTCGAACATACGACTATTGCTATATCTTGTTTCATAGCCTTGGTTTGCGATGCTTATGGCTTTACTTATTGTGGCCGAGGTCTGCTACCCAACTCTAGGTTACTCTCTCGCTACTTATCCTATATGTATAAATTAAAGTCCCTTAATGCTTCCTCATTACTATTCATCTTAAGAATGATAGCCTAATCCCATCTCACACTTTGAAACATGCATCCATCTATTGTTGATTTGCCTTAATGTTGATCTATAATCTACCATTGATCACTTGAAACCTCTTATGTAATATATCATCATTAAGGCTCACGTCTTATCGGGGAACATCAAAAGTTATTTTCCTGATCCACTTAGGGTCAATACTATACTTCAATAACCGTTTTTCATAGAATCCCAACGTGATTCACCTTATGGGGTATTTTAATCCTATACAATTCATGAATCCCTTTTCTTTTGAATCATTACCCAATCAAAGGCCTAAATGTCATCCTCTTATCTATTACAATTACATCATTATTCTATCACTAGGGTAACATTCCATCTCTTCTAAATTCTCTTAATCTTAAACTCATTTGGGTTCACTCATGCTATATTGTGCTTTTTATAACTTATAGAAACCATCAGTTCTCTTGTTGTAATGGGTTTAATCCCGAGTACTTACCTATTTTCGTCACCTTCTCACTCACTTTTTCTTATCCTTACTCCTATCTACCTAAAACCTGGTTGCTCTACCACAATTTAGCTTATGGCCTACATATATCTATTTACACTACTCGCAACCTTCCTTTAACTTGCTAGCACCATAGATTTCCTTATGTTATTTTGGAACCTTAAGCAAGACATCATATTACCTATAACTCTTCTGTACTCTCTTAATTGGAACTCTCTGCACCTGGAAACCATAGGCTGGAAGATATGCCACTAACGACCACGCTATCATTTCTTGATACAGAATTACGACGCTTCTACCCCCCGATCTGATAACTGGATTATTTGTGACCTTCTCTGCTTGGGCATCTCGTACCTTCTTCACGTGTACCTTACTTACCTTTAAATTTTCACTGTATCTTCTGTCTCTTTTATAACCTCCCTTCCATATAGTTGCAATCCACATCCACACCTTAAAGCTCTACTATAATACTTGCACATCATGTGCATACACAATTCAGCGAAGGCTTCATACTGACTTGTTATGAGGTTGGTAATGTTCTAACTAGATTTATCGTAGAGCCATCATAGAATATGGCTGTTGTACTATCTCTTTTTTACCTATGATATTTAGAGTGATTTTACAATGTTCTGAATCACAATTTCTATACTCATCGGGTCTAATAATCAGACTGCTAATTCACTTTTCTGATGGAACTCTTTAGTTTCCTATTCTATCTTAGCCTTTAAGTAGGCTTAATTTATCTTCCGATCTACATCTCAAGGTATTAGTTGTTACTTTAGCCCCTCGCCGACGCTATGGAACATCCATGATATAACCTTCTAGCAATTCAAGCTTTTGTCTATGACGTGGAGCAAATTCTTTCTTTTAACTTATACTGGAGTCTCCTATAGCTTTATCGATGTCAACATATATGCTACATGGATAACACTCAGAAATCTTATGTTTTTTTTCATAACGTAACTAACTCTAGGTCATAGATCGAATAATTCCTTTCGTACTTTCTCAACTTTCGTTAAAAGTAGGCAATTACTTTTCTTGGTCGTTCTTCCACTTGTTGCATGAATACTGGTCTTATCTTAGTGCCCACATATATTGGAATTTTTTGCAACTCATATGATTTCAAATATTACTTTGGATTTTAATTTCTGTTACTTAGTCACGATAAGTGCCATTTTCTTATAGAGTGCATTCAATATTATAGTAAGACTGTTTTTACAAGATCATTTCTTCTTTAGGTTACTATGCTTATATTGAAGCCTTCTTCCTTATTTCTTCAGCTAGTCTTTCATTGTAGCACTTACGGGAGAACTTTTGACTCCTGTAAAACTGCGAGCTTATTACATCGTATACCTTAAGGAATTTTTTATGTTCTTTCTCGCCGATAATTATACTTAGTTACTTACCTTCGCGCCCTTGTGCTCGTAGGGTTACTTCATAACTGAAATTTTGACTATCTCCCCAAGGGCACTCTCTTTTATATTTGTAATACTTATACGGTACCTTTAACTATGCCAGCTCCTATCTGTCACACCTCCTTTTTTCGCTACCACACCCCGGGAAGGGATATAGTAATAAAGGAGTTTTTTCAATTTAAGGACAATCGAAATGGGATTCTTTTTTATTTAAGATTCAGAGTCGCCATTTGGGAGATTTATGGTGTCTCAACCGATTTTAATCTCGAATCGAGGAAAGGTTTGATTCTGTTTAACAGTCGCGAACCAGAAATTCGGGTAAGGAATTCTGTTAACCCGGGAGAAGGTGTTAGGCACTCCCGAGTTCCATGGTTCTAGCACGGTCGCTCAACTGTCGTATTTGGCTAAAGTATTTGATTTTAATACATGTTGTCCTATTCGTGCAATTTTTAGAATTAATTACCGCTTTTGTCAAATTATTTTTTATTTAAGAAAGTGAACGTTGTTTAAGAACATGTCTTCGGATCACGTCACATGAAATGCACCCGGATCCTCGACATATTCCTATTCAACGTTTTTGGATTTGGATTTGAGTTGCATGAAATGCACACCCGTATTAGGAAGGTAGAATTATTAAAAGCGCGTCTAAAGCGACTAACATATTATTTACTTTTAGGAAGGCCATGAAATTTGCTAAACGGCCCGTCCCGATTATTAAGGATAAACAAGATTAATTAAACGAGGGCCATGCAATTGAAATTTTATTTGGCACGGCACGCCCCGAATTATTCTAAAAATATTTTTACTTAACTAAAAGCAGACTACGGTGCTTTTTAATTAGTTAATCTCCTAAAACTAATTTGAAGTAAACGACACGATCATATGAACTTATAATTTGCTAGCTAAACCAACTACATTAAACAAATTGCAAATAAAATTTACTAGAAATTTGTGGCTTTGAACTTTCATGAACTAATTAGTTTCTGTTGGTGATGACTAAGCTGATCCAATGAAACACTATTATTCCTACTAAAAGTCTCAAGTCAACAGTGACAATCCAAGTCTTTGAAGGTGAACACAGTCTCACAAAAGAAATACGGACTGCTGGGGGAGTTTGATTAAATGTATTGTATAAGTTCAGATCTTAATATCCTTATGGCTACTACTGTACATTTAGACCTCTCTTACTCCTTATTTACACCTTTAGTCTTAAAAGTCACCTGACTACTAAGCATTTAACATAAATTCTTATAAGCTAAGAACTTCCCCAAATAACGGGCCAGTTTCTACCATTATACATACTAACAACTGTTTGACTAAAATTTAAAAAAAAAAAAGAAGGTATAATTCACTATCCACACAGCCACGTAAAATTGAAATCAAAACATGTAAACAAATAGAAAATGGACCAAAGTAGGAGCATGTAATTGATGCAAAAAATAGACGGAGGAGTTAAAATATTGGACCTTTGGATTGAATTTGAGCCTCAATACTCGAAAAGTAGACCACTCTGGACCGAAATGCTTTCCAAGGACCTCGTCACCTCGAACGACCTCAGAACCACCTCTCCGACAGCCTCGAAACTCGCCGGAAAACTTGAACTGAACCGCTGAACTCCGGTTGAGTTCAAGGTTGTTTTTGGCTATTTTTCGAGCTGGATTTTGGACTATTTTTGTTGGTTTTAGGAGAAGAGTGCGACTGGTTGATGCTACTGCTGATGCTATTAGAATTGCTAAAGATATCGGGAAAGTACATCAAGAAGATCCAAAGCAGCAGAAGGTTCCAACCTATTGTCGTTGCATCTCAACCTGTTAATCGAGTGTGCGGCTGAAGCTCTCCAAAAATGAGAGAGTTTGTGGCTGAATTTTTAGAATTTTCCCGCTAGGTTAGGGTGTCTTCATTTTCTTGGTTGTTCTTTGATTTCTGAAGAAGACCAACAGCGGAATCGATTTTTCAAGGTCTGCTACTGTTAAAAAAGGAGAAGATGATCCAAAAGGGGTGGGGTGTGTATTGTGCGCATTTATAGTGATGGGGTGGGGAATAGTTTTGGGGGAAAAATATTTTGGGGTTGGTTTTTGGGGGAAAATATTTTGGGATTTTCAAATGTTTGGCCAATTTGAATTTAAGACCAAGCTTTTTCATTTCCCTCTTCTTTTAGTTGTTCTTTTCTTTCTTTAATTAATTAAAAACCTAAACTAAATTCCTAAATTAATTCAAATTGTAAAATTAAGCTAATTATCTAACTATGTAAAATGATCATTTTTTTTATTTTTGATTAATAGCACAATTAGCTCAATGTAATTAATTGCTAAATGCAAATTAAACCTAAGGTGGCATGAAATTAAAATGTGACATTTTTTATGTTTTTTTTTCTATGATTTTTTTTAAAAAATGTTAAAAATGCATGCCATGCAACTAAATAAAGAAAAAATACCTAAAAATCAATTAAAATTATTTTAGTCTATTTTTAGGAGTTATCTTCATGTAGGGCAAAAATCACATGCTTACACTATCTGAATATTTCTCAAGGATTAAGTTGTCATATATGTGAGACTGAATTTCCTATGCTGGGGTTCACTATATTTATCTTGCACGATCTGCTGATTTATCTGTAATCTTTTGCTAGCCATAAGTAGGCTCTTCCTAAATCAACTACTAACTACTTATTGGTCTATTCTCATATTTATATTCTGTGTAATCTCTCTTAGGTTATGTCCTTCATCATAAACTTAACTCTCGCACTAGCTCTTTATGTATCAAGTTTCCATCCACACTTATTTATCAATAACATCCTGGCCGAGAACCTTTACTGCCTCTCCCTAGCATCGTGCTTACTTAATGTGCTGGAGTCATAACATATATGTAGGATCTGAATAAATGCAATCTTATTTCTTTCACCCTTTTTACAGCATTCTTCCTTTACTATTCCATAGTTACTTGAACCACTAACTCTAACTTAATACCATATCACACCATCTTCCTCCCTTTATGGGAGTACTAACAATTAATGCTATGAAGATTTACTTATAAATATTTTTTCTCTTTATCTTTGGCATCTTTTCACGTCTTCACTGACTCTTACTCGCCTTGCAGTAACCCTTATATACTAGGGATAACTGAATTTCTTACACGCGAGGATGACTCCTAGTGTAACTGGCACACTTAGTCCCTTAAGCATAACTCTACGCACATTTCTTGCTTTAGGGAAGCATCTTCCCGAATGACCTTGGAAAGTTATTCTTCCATTGTCCATTTTATTATTTCTGGAACAAGATTTTTGAAATTCTTACGATGCCGGCTATTATCAAGTCCTTTGGTCCCTAAATCATGCTTGATTTTTTTTCTTATTTACTAGCCTACGTTGATTTCTATTACTCCGGGCAATCTAACTTAGCCTTCTTGTAATTATGTTGCAGTTGCCAACTTATTTTCTCGAAATGAGGCTATGACTTATACTCTTTTATAGTCTCAAGGCTTGTTACCTCTTGTTTTTTCCTTTACTTGACTATAGAGTATGTCATCCTGTCATATTATGATTTACCGTTACCACCCTTTCATCAAATCTTATTCGTTGTAACGACCCGATAGGTCATTTTGAGTAATAGCGCTCTGTTCAGTAGTCGGAGGCCATGAACAGCTTAATTTTATGTATTATGACTTGTACGCGTAGTCAGAATTGAACTTCGAGAAGTCTAGAGCTGAATTAAGAAGAGAAGCCTCATTTCGGAAGCTTAAAGTTGAAAGAATGAACTAGGATTGGAATTTTGAGTAAACAACCTCAGAATCGGGATTTGAAGGTTCCAGCAGGTTCGTATGATGATATCGGACTTGGGCGTATGCCCGGATTGGATTTTGGATAACCCGGGAGCGTTTTGGCGCCTATTGTGGAAGTTGGCATTTTAGAAGAAATTTCATAAGTTTGGCTTGAAGAGCATTTCAGTGTTATCGATGTCCGTTTGGAATTACGAGACCGTGAATAGCTCCGTATGGTGATTCTGGAGTTGGGGGCGCGATCGGAAGTGAATTCGGAGGTCGTAGGTCATTTTGAAGCCATTTGGCTAAAGATAGAAATTTGAAGGTTTTTGAGGAGTTTGACTGGAGGTTGACTTTTTGATATCGGGGTCGGAATCCAATTTCGGAAGTTGGAATAGGTCTGTAATGTCAAATATGACTTGCGTGCAAAATTTGAGGTCAATCGGACATGTTTTGATAGGTTTAAACATCGGAAATAGAAGTTGGAAAGTTCAAAGTTCATAAAGCTGGAATTAGGTGTAATTCATGAATTTAGCATTGTTTGATATGATTTGAAGCCTCGAGCAAGTCCGTGATGTGTTTTGGGATTGGTTGGTATGTTTGGTTGGGGTCCGGGGGGACTCGGGTGGATTTCTGGTGGCTAACGGATCAAAAATGGAATTTTGGAAGGCAGAAGAGTGCTGCTTCTGTCATAACCGCATTTGCGGTTCTTGGACCGCAGATACATTCGAAATCTTGCAGAAGCGGAAGGGGCCAGGCCCAAGGAAAAATGCAGAAGTGGCCCCGGGACCACATAAGCGGTTCCGCTTAAGCGGCCCCCAGACCGCAGAAGCGGTCAGCCCCCCTCAAGCCCAAAACCGCAGAAGCGGTTAGAAAGTCGCAGAAGTGACATCCGTAGAAGTGGAAATTTCATCGCAGAAGCGAAAATTTCTGAAGGCAAAAGGGTTATTTTAAAGTCGGGATTTTTCCATTTCACTCATTTTCTTCACTTCATTTGGCGATTTTTGGAGTGTTCAAAGGAGGGTCTTCATCAACAATATTAAGGTAAGATATTCCCACTATTATAAGCTAAATACATTGATTGTGTATGAGATTAAGCATGAAAATTAGTATAAAAATTGAGGTTTTGGTTGAAAACTTAGAAAATTATAACCTTGGATTTTAGCCACGATTTTGAGTATGGAATTAGAAGAAAATCATATATTTGAGTTCCTAAGGCCATGGGTAACCTTTGTCTTCGAGAAATTTTGGATTCCGGGCACGTGGGCCCGAAGGCATTTTGGTCAACTTTTCGTTCGGGGTTAGGAATTGTTGTAAATTGAGCTGTAAGGTATAGTTGAGCATATATTAACGGATTTATATGATCATTGGCTAGTTTCGGGGCGTTGTGCGTTGGTTCAAGCCTTCGGAAGGATGTAGAATGTCGGTTGCAAGTCTTCGGAGCGAGGTGAGTCTCCTTTCTAATTCTGTGAGGGGGAAATTACCCCATAGGTGAGTTAAATTGATTATGTGCACCTTGTTGTGGGGGCTACGCGCGCACGAGGTGACGAGAGTCCATGCGTAGCTATTATTATGCTACTGTTCGGGTAGTTTAGGACCTAAAAAGCATGTTATATATGGATTAATTGTGGGATCATTGATGGCTTAGATTGCTTAGATCACATTAAATTAATAATTGAATTTTCTAAAAGACTTAAGCTTCGTTTTTCCCAAATAAATAAAGAGAATTGGCCTTTCCTGGATATTTGCTCCACGTTGACTTCCTGACTGTTTATCTGTCTGTGTGTGTTTATTTTGGAATGGGCCGAACGCCTCGGCAGATTAATAGATACATCTATAGGCGCGTCGTCGACCCTCGGCAAGTACACATTTATTTCTGTTGGATCGGGTCGTTGCCTCGGTATGATTTGCGCATGCTTATATTGCTACCCGGATTTATTTAAGTTGTTACATGCCTCATTATGGCTCGAGATCATATTGTTAATAATGAAAAGAAACCTTGGAAATTTCCTATGAAGGAATTACGTGTTTACTTGTTTCTTCTATTTGGATAAAAAAAAATCATGTTAGAAAATAAATCCATTGTTGATATGTATATTGAGAATAAATAACCGTTGGACCATTAGAGTGTGTCAATGTTGACCATCTCATCTCTACCCCTTCGAGATTAGGCGGGATACTCACTGAGTACACGTTGATTGCGTACTCATACTACACTTCTGTGGATTTTTGTTGCATAGGCATATATATACCTCTAGCAGCCTATTGGGTATAGTAGCATGGATGACGTTGGGACTAGGTGAGCTGCATCATTGAGGTGACCGCAGCTATAGTAGTTCCTTCCAATGTACTGTATTTACTTTCCGCCCACTGTATTCCGGACGGATGTTGTATTTTATTTCTCTTATCAGTAGTTGCTCATGTACTTGTGACACCGGATTTTTGGGATGGTTGTCAACGGATTTGTTCTAATCATTATTATTATTAAATTTGAATTTAAGATGTGAACTTTTAATTATAAAAATGGAAGGAAAAACCTTAGATTTTCAAAAGTATTAAAAGAAGAATTTATTTGATGGGTTAGTTGGCTGGCCTGACAGAGGTGTCCGGCGCCACCACGACCCTTAGTGGATTTTGGGTCGTGACAACATGGTATCAGAGAACTAGGTTCCCGTCGGTCTCACGAGTCATGAGCAAGTCTAGTAGAGTCTCGCGGATCGGTACGGAGACGTCTGTACTTATCCTCGGGAGGCTGCAGGACTATTAGGAGTAATTCCCTTCTTGATTTCTTTATCGTGCTGTTCTATTCCTTTAAGGTTTATTCCTTTTATTTCTTCCTACTCGATCTTACACGAGCGCTTGTTATAAATCGAAAGTTGAAGAATTGAAATAACACTACAAATGTGGTGCGGGATGATTTTCCCGGAATAGTTGATTGGACTATTATAGTCGCGCTTTGGAGGGATATTCTAATGTTTCAGCTCGGTAACAAGACTTCTGAGAGCCTTGAGGCTAGTCACAGGTTGCCGTAATGCTTATGAGCAATTATTCCGCAGTGTTATTGTGATGGTAGGGTGTTTGTCCACGTGTCAGGGCAGTGAATGAATTGAAGGAGGGTTTACTCAGTATGTAATCAAAGGGATTCAGTATTTTATCCCCGGCAGGGGAAGGTCAGGCGAACTAAGGATAGTCAGATGTGGACTAGTGGAAGTAATGAAACGTGGTAACGGCAATCGTGAAGGAGTGCTCTTCTTTATTAGGGTGCGGTTGTCCTAATTGGACATATTAAGTTTGATGATGTTGTAATCTGCTACAATTCGCTTTATGGCGGGATATTGTGAAATACTATTGAAGATGCAACCGTCAGATATCGCGGGATGTGGTTGTCACACCTTCTTTTTACGCTACCCGCGAGGGCGCAAGGGAGTTTTTCCAATTAAAGGATAATCGAAACGGAATTTATTTATTTAATTCAGAGTCGCCACTTGGGAAATTTATGGTGTCCCAAGTCACCGGTTTGAATCCCGAATCGAGAAAAAGAATGACTCTGTTTAACAGTCTGCGCACCAGAAATCCGGATAAGGAATTCTGT